>JAFFST010051042.1:445365-458252 GCA_022414735.1 Noturus placidus | reverse complement strand
TATATATATATATATATATATATATATATAGCCTTTTACAAAACCATGTTAGATGGAAAAATATACAAGGAAAAAACAAACTTCACCACAGTAATGAGTAAGAAGGCAATGATCAAAAGCTTCCGGTAAAGATGTTAATTACGAGTCTGCAAATGTCACAATAATACATCTGTGGAGAGGCTGACCGCGCGTGAGGCCACAGAGTGGCCTGAAGCCATCCACGATGTGGCAGAGGAAAGAGAACACTGACAGCATCTCCATACAGTCAGCGCGGCCCCCATCAAACACAGCGTTACATTTCTTATATGGTGTCCCCATCTTCGCATTGCAGACATCGCCAATGCTCGCCAAGAAGTACAGAACGTTTCTCAGAGAACGAGCTGAAAAAGGTTAGAATAAGAGAGGATAAGGTGGTTACCATGGGATCCTGCTTTGTGCACCTGTCAATGAAGTACACTGTAATTCACTCACAGACATGGCGTACAGACTCTGTAAGGGTGTTGATGAAGTTCTGCACTCTGCCTGCCATTGAGTAGGCATTCCTGCTAACCTCTCTTACCTTCTCCAGCACAGCTATGTACCCAGAAACAAAAGGAACAAAAGCACCAGTGTGAGTCATTTATGCATTCTGTAATACCCTTTCCTTTCAGATAACATAAATAAAGTCAGACGTATCTCAACTAAGAGAACAAAGAGCACTATAGTGTATGACTTTAGGCACATGCAGTGAAGCCCAGTGTGCATGACTTACACAGTAGAGGAGTGGAAGCCTGCTGCATGAGTTGCTGGGTTTGGTTCATGGCTAATTCGGCTCCGCACAACACGCTGGCTGCTGCTCGGTCAAAGTTCTCCAGAGTGTTGTTCAAGGGGCCTTGAACCATAAGGGTGATGATGAGGAAGAGCAGGATTTTTTTACCTTCCCCTTCAGATGTAGAATCAACACATGAGGACAGAGCTCCAGAAATATTCAATGGGTTTAATGAATAGTTTTATGAATGTAATCAAGCAAAGAGGATTTGTCATTAAGCTTAATAAACAGTGCAGATAGTTGCTGTATAGAACATATAATATGCATAACATACTCAATCACATCGAGTTTAATGCTACTGCATAAGAAGTAAGTTATTTTAGACATAGTCCTGCATGATGGAAAGGATACCTACTGGAGCACAGCATGGGAAGCATGAGCGTGATGTTAGTACGCACGCTAACGGCGAGTCCCATTCCAAACGCTGTGAAGGTGGCCATGGTTACCGTGGTGACGATGCAGTACCAAAGCGCATGTTTCTGTATGAACAGTCCTGTTACACCATAAATAAAGGCAAGCAACAGACCAAGCAAAAACGCTGCAAGACTGCGCCAGGCACGACTCCATGCGGAACTGCGAAAGATCTTTAACACCTGACTGTTGAGTGTCATCCTGTCAAAACAAAACAAAATAAAACGTGGAAACACTTGAAATGAGCTCGCGTTATGCCTTCTATACTGTCTTTTCTACCCTCTCATTAAAAGTCCCACTTTTTCACAGCAGGTAATACACACCTTCAATGTCAATGGCTGAATTCTGTTAACCTTTTTCACGCAGTTCAAAAAATGACAGTTGACAGTTGATGAGTAGTTGCAAATGGAAACAAAAGCGTCTCAGAACTCTATTACGTCACTTTTGAACTGACAAAATTCGGAATGTGCTGACTTTTGCAGTGGACTATGAGGGCTCTGGAAATGGAGGAACCTAGAGGGAAATATAGGGAAAAAGCACCCCATTCAAGTATGTTATTAATTTAAATAACGCTATTTTGGAATTTAGTAATATTCTTTAAATTAATAATTTGACAATGTATATTTTTATTTACATATAAAGCACTGGAGAAGGTCAGTAAGCTTATCCTACCTGACGTGGCTTACAGATTCCTGTTCGGACCCACATCTGATTTCTTTTTGGCCAGACTTTTAATAGGAGCTGTATTTGGAGCCATCAGTGGGACTGGTGAGAGCATACTCTAGTGTTTGGCTCAAAAATATTAAGCTCTTTGGACATGAATTCGAAATTGAATATATATATATATATATATATATATATATATATTTGCTCATTGTCTTTATTATAGTTTTGTTTCTTGGACTCATGTACAACATTTCACTGACCAACTTCCACAGAGTCATAGTTGGATTTGTTTTTATAGGTATGTTTCTCCTTTTTCCAGTACTTTCATAAACCTGGTTTGCTATGTGAAATTTGGACTGAAATAAGCTGTGAATGTTTATTTAATGTTATATGTGTGCTCTTTTAAAGCACTGTGCGTTTTAGGTGGGATGCTGTCTTCATATTTTCGTTGCTCAGTTCTTCTGATGTTTCCCAGCATTCTTGGTTCTCGTGGACAGGCTTATGCAATGTTGTTCATAATACAGTGTCTCTATCAAGGTAAAAAAAAAAAATGGGAAAAAAAACTTGCTTGAAATGCAAACTTTTGCATGATGCAGGTTGGACTTTTTGTTGCTCTACTCTGATTTTCTAGAAAATATTTTCCCTGGACAAATAGTGCTATTGCCACAGAATTATCTTTCCCACTAGGATAAAGAGGAATTGTGTATCCTGTGCATTTTGATTATACTCAATTGAATGACCACAGGATTTATACATACCCTATTCTTCCCTAATAAATCAAACTCACCACATTTAACCCTAGAATGGAATATTACTAAATGTAGGCATGAAATCTTAAACTGACAAATATGTGTGTGTCCTCTCAGGTCCAATCTCCAATATACAACATAATGTCCAGGATGTGGTCTTCTCTATGGGCTGCAATATAGACCTGCAAATTGGGCACAGTAAGATTATGTGGAGGACAGTTTCTGAACCATTTATTCAGGTGTTCCAGGACATAGTGGTGAGTTAAACTGTAAAATGATGTTTCTATACTAGCTTGCACATCACAAAAAGAAATGTCATTTGCATAATATAAATTAAAATTAACCACTGGATTTAACAAGATTATGAAACTAATGAAAGTGGAAGGATGTAATTGAATGAAGCTGGATGTTCTTTATTAGTGATGAAGACAGTTTAATTATATAAATGTATGTCAATGTTTGTCAAATGAATAACCTTTGCTTTTATATATTAGAAACCTCTAGAGCGTTCTTCAACACTGTCCTAACAAGCACAGTCTTCTCTCCTCTACATCAGGCTGACAGTGTGCAACTCCAGAAAGAGTCACAGAATGTGAGTAGACAGTTCCAGGGCATCAGGAATGAAGTTATGGGCGAGTATGGCTACGATTCAATTGGTCAGAATATTACAGCTACAGGCAACAGCACACAGGAGCAGTACACTGCGAAGACCATGATGCGCTGTGAATGTGAGTGACACACACAATGCGGAACAACTCATATGGTACTTTATGTGGATTTACTCTGCTACAAAGAGAATTTAGTAGCATCATTTAGCTTTTAACATTTTGTGGTGTCTATTAAGAATGCTCCTTGTGAATGTATACACCTTGTCATGTTGTAATGGACAAAATGCTGTGTACAGATGTGGTAAAGAAGGGCATTGATCACTGCAGTGAGTGGTTCAGTAATACATGGCAGAAGTGCATGGACACTATTAAATCCCCTGTCATCAGCCATTTCCTATGTGTGCCTATGAAGTTTGATTTTCTCTGTAATATTATGAGAGGTAAGTAGTTACATCAAACACTGTGCAGTCATTGTACATCTATCTCATGAGCTTAATTTATATTATGCATTTAGATAGATAGATAGATTTGAGTGGGCATTATTGTTTTGTGGTTAGCACATTTGTCTTGCACTTTCAGGTTTGGGGGTTCGAATCCTGCCTCCGCCCTGTGTGTGCAGAGCTTGCATGTTCTCCCATGATTTGGGGTTTCCTCTGGGTACTCCGTTTTCCTCCCCCAGTCCAAAGACATGCATTATAGGCTGATTGGCTTTTACAAATTGTCCATATTGTGTGAATGTTTGTGTGATGGGTTGGCACCACATCCAGGGTATCACCAACTTCCTTGGGATAAGCTCCAGGCTATCCCTGTGTCCCTGTGAAGGATAAGCAGTAATAGATGGATAGATTTGATTTAGTGATATAACTTCTAAGGGTTGTCAGTTTCTAATAACAACTAGGTTTTGCAAGTTCATTTTACCAGGTATTTACTGGTTCAACACTGTATTCACTTCAGTAATGACTCCATGGTGTAAGGAACAGATCCCAGTGGAGGGAAACTTTGGACAGACTTTTGACAAGCTCAATTCCGCCATCAGTAAACTCGGGGAACAGTTTACCACCAATGTGGTCTATGAGGTACAGTGAATTGTCTTAGTTTCGTTTACCCCACAACCTTTTGATTAACGTGCTATATTCTGATAATTGACCTTAAAATGCTCACGTGCTAGTGTGACTGACTCCTGACTCCTGAAACATATTCAAGCACTTATGTTTTAAAGCCTTTATATCACATTCCCATATTCCTTCTAAACCATTGAAGCTTAATAAAAATGCACATTATACAAAAGTCTTAGGCACCCTATTTTCTTTAGTACACACTTTGTTATAGATTTAGTTTGATGACTTCTACATTATCGAGTCAGTACGAAAAACATTTCAAAACATTAGATTTCAAGCACAAAATGAAATGTCACAGAAAAATGCTTGTATGTCAGTAAAAAAAAAAGCAGCATATTATGTACGAAACCACGTTTCAGACAAAAAAAAAATAAAATAATGAAGACTGCTGGATCTTGCTGCAAAAATAAGAAGCAAGTGCAAAAGTCAAAGTCTCCAGTAACTGTAGCTGGTTCTGCATGATGCTCAATAAAACTTACAGCTTTTTACTTTTTAAAGCAAAAGGTCTCATTTATTACTGTTTCATTTATTACTATTTATTAGGTTTCATTTATTACTGTGTACAGTTCTTTATAGTATTTTTTATTAATGTAGAAACATTTAATTCCATTATTTTGAAGACATCTTTGCTCTACAGCATTTTTTTGCATGTGCCTAAAACTTTTGCACAGTATTGTATATTTTATGTTTGCATGTTTGGGAGTATTACATGCCATGTTCATTTTGTCCTGTGATATCTGTAGAAAATTGAGGATCAGCCCATGTTTGGAACCACAGTTCTTCAGGACGAATTTCGCAAGGAGCTCACCAGGACATTTAAGGAGAAGAGAAACACTATTGAGCAAATATCCAGGATCATGCAGATCCTCCTCTCCTTCACATTTGTAACTGTTTTCATTTCGTAAGTGCGCACCATTTCACCCCTTCCCCATTAAACATTCATATTTTGCTTCAACGATAAAATTAAACACTATTTACTTTTGTTTAAACAAGAAAAAAGAACAATGAGAAAAAAAAATCATTTCTGTATACTGTATGTACTTTGCTTGTATTATCTCATTTGTAAGTCACTTTGGATAAAAGTGTCTGCTAAATGAATGAATGTAAATAAATGTGTGTACCTAAATTACTGACACCCATAAAGAATATTTGAAATGAATTTAAACAAATTGTAATCCTTGAAAAAAATATATTATACAGTATATTATGTTATATAATTATTATTATTAGGTTAATAATAGGTATTAATATTAGATTTTCATAGCCTTCCTTTATTTTTATAACTACTAAGGGCTTTTGGATATGCACGAAAATACACCAGAGATATCTGCTTTGACAATGTCTACATTACAACCTACTTTAGACAGATTGATGAGCGAAGAAAGAGACAGGTAAGATCAATTTCCCCCTTAAAACACTACTTTTCTTATTTTCTTATGACGAAAACTACTTTTTCAGGGTAAGCGGTATCTGCTGCCCTTGAAGAAATCAGAAAAGAGCACTTTCATCAACCCCTGGAGCTTGACAATCCATTCCAATGAGCTGCAACCTGTGGTACGATCTTTAAGGATATGGTACATGTTGTATTATAATATAATATTTGTGTTCAGTAAATACCATTATTTTTGCTTTCAAAATGAAAGCTTTATTTTGCTGTTTTTCTGTAACTCAACAGACAGCAAGCCTGGTCCAGGTTGTATCTCTGGCTCTGTTTGTATGTGCTCTGCTGGCCACTGATAGAGTCCTTTACCACATTTTCGACATCATCCGTAGGCATACCTTTACAGAGCAATCTATTAAAAGTGAGTATAATTCACAAACATGAAAATGTTCCTACTTTAATCAGTATACTTGTCAAATGTTCAGAAATTTGCATCTATTATTTCCTCTTGTTTTACAGGTAGTCATGACGTACACATTGACATTAGAGGAGAATCCATGTTAGCTAAGATCCTTCGTAAAACTATCGGTGCCTTCAACACCTCCTCTAAACTAGATTTGCAGTCCAGTAACTGGCGTAAGTGTCTTTCTAGTTTTGTTCATTACTTTCTCTTTACACTGCTATGATGGTTGTACTTAATTCTTTGCACATTATTCCTTTCATTACCTTCTATGTCACGTTTATGCCACATGTATGGAATATTTTTTCCTACTGTATAAATGGAAATGGAAACATGCATTTAACCCTTGGCTTACCACTGAAATCAGATAGCAAATTTACATCTATGAACAAGCTTAGAACATGCAGGCAAGGTCTCTGCACATTTACTGTATCTCTGCGTTCTTGGCTCTCAGGCTTCAGCACTTCCACTTATCTAGATTAAGTTAATGAGCTGTTGGTTTTAAGAGGTGGAACATTATCCATTTAGAGTCCATTCACAATATGGCTTACAGTAAGACTGTCCACCACGTCAAGTATTGCTCATTGATATAATATTCTGTGATTTGATAGTCTATGATGAAATTATGCAAAAGACTTCAGAGAGCTCCAAGTTTGCTCTTAGTATATCAGCTCTTAGAATGGCTATAATGTCTGCATGTGGTAAAATGATTACTATGTGTATTTGCAAGTCACAGGCTTTGGAACCCTGTCTGTCCTCACGTGGTTAGCATGGTTGTGATTTTTAAGCTTATCAAAGTTTCTGGATCTGGCAGTTTAAAGACAAGCTCAGAGCTCAGTCTGGCCTCTGTCTAATCAGGTCTCTCCTTTACATGTTGGCAAACAAAGCTGCACATGCCTGTATACATTTCTTCTTTTGCTTCTTCAAAGTAATTTTCTAATAATAAAAGGGCATAACCAAAAAAAAAACTGCAATATATATATATATATCTTAGCAAGGATCTTAAAATGGTCTTATTCTATTGGCAGATAATTTAGCTTCTTTCTATAACGCTAAAAATAAGGAAAATTATCCAATAGACAAGATACTGTAATTTCAAGCTTGGAATGAGTACAAATATATAGAAATAGGCTTAATAATCTTTATTGATTTATTTTAGAAATATTAGTTGAATATGTCTATAATCAAGATTTTTACCTGATTAGATTGTTATTATTTTAATGCAAAAAATAAAAAATAAAAAAACGAAAAAAAAATTGTATTATGGTCCAAGTATGTTAATTAGATTTGAAGGCCAGAAAAAAATACATTAAACAAGATTCTCAGAAATTTCACATCAGACTAAATAGCATATTTATACAATTAAGTACAATTGATAGCCCCAAAACCAGGCTATCACAGATGTTCTTTCAGTATCCCAAGTAGCATAACATGTTTTAATATCAATAGAGGGGAAAAAAAACCTAATGAAATCACTTAAAATGTTTGAAAAATGCCCACTTTTATAACTATTTCCAAACTGTTCTTTATCATCTGAGGAGCTTTTTGGATCTTTGGATATTTGGTCTAATGCTGCCAGATTCCTTGGCAGGTCTTTGTCCATTGTTCTAACTGTAACTGTTACTGTCCCAAACATAACTTTGCCAAACAATCATTTTTTTTAGGTAGTAATTTTTGTCATGTTGCAGGATACACTCATATTTCATTTTGGAATTCTATTCTTGTACATTGCTATTGTTTTAATGGCGGTAAATTTAGCTATTTCCATTAAAAACAATGGGGAATGCAAACTTGTGCCCACAACTGTATGTCAGCAGTTGTATATTTGAAAAGTGGGTCATTCTGCAGTCTTAGAAGAGTGAGTTAGTGAAATTGTTTACCAGCTGTTCTGAGATGAGGACAAAATGGATCAGTGTGTGTGTGTGTGTGTGTGTGTGTGTGTGTGTGTGTGTGTGTGTGTATAGAGTGTCTCCCACAGCCTCGTGCCCTGAGTCAGGCTGACTACCTGTGGAGTACCCTCCCGGTGCTGCTAATGGGCCTTATGTGCTGCTTGCAGGTTTATACAAACCGCCTACGCAGGGTCATCACCACATTCTACTTCCCCAAGGTAACACTGATAGATTAGTTCAATATATATTTTAATATGATCAGTTTTTTAGGAGTATTTGTTGTTAAGTGGTTTGATCATTTATTATGAACTTTATGTCCATCCTCTGCAAATGACTCATTTTGCTGCACATGTAAGCTCTCATGTAAGTGCTAAATAGTTTTAGTGTTACATAACAAACAGTTTTAATATGAGATGAATAGGATTTAATCTAACACTGTATCAGACACAAAACACTCACACTGTTAGTACTTCTTATACAATATACAATATAATCTTTCAGCTTTCACATAGAAATATGAGCTGGAATGCAGTCAGCACTGAATGTATATTCTCTCTAAACATGCCTATATTCTGTCATTTATTCAAAAATCATTTTAAAGAAGTTTGTCAATGTTCTGAATCTATACCAAATTGCTTTCTGCTATACAAGGAGCATTAACCAGTACTGATAAGGATCTATAAAAATTAGATAAAATACACATTATGTGCAGCAAATAAATAACACAGGGTTCAAAGATCCGGTATGCTCAGCTCTATGTAAGTTCTATGAAGTATGCTTGAAGGTGCTCTTTGGTGGGGAAAAAATATTTTTTTAACATATAATCCCAATAAGGTAATCCAAGGCACACTTCCAATTGAATTATTTAAAATTATTTATTTAAATGAATTGCTAGTGTCATAGTGTGTATATATAAGTTGCAAAAGTTTTAGCCACCTTATTTGGTTTAGTACAAACTTTGTTATAAATTTTTTTATTTTATGACTTACACATTATCACGTCAGTACAAAAGCCATTTTGCACACACACACACACACACACACACACACACACACATATATATATATATATATATATATATATATATATAAATGAGCAAAAAAAAAGTGATCCAACGCTGCTGTCAAAAAGTATGATTTTTTGTTTTTGTGTATGTGTATTCTTCTGTTTTTGTGTATCTCATACTATATTGTTTCAGAAATTAAAACAAAATCTAAGATAAAACAAAGGCAACCTGGGTAAACATAAAATACAGTTTTTAAATGATTATGTTATGTATTGGAGCACAAACGTTATCTAATACCAACTGGGCACGTTATCCAATAACAACTGAAAATGTATTTGCCCCCATAGTTACTAATTCCCCAAATTTATGAAACTGCATTCATAATGGGGTTCAGCTGGACTAGACACAACTAGACCTGATTACTGCAAACCCTGTTCAATCAGGTTCTATTCAGGTCTTACACAGTAACAAATTATGCTAAAGTTGAAAGAAATTTCAGAAATGATGAGGAAGTAGGTGATTGAAATATATCAGTCTGGGAAGGGTTACAAAGCTATTTCAGAAGTTCTGGGACTCCAGAGGACCACAGTGAGAGGCATTATCTCATAATTGAAAAACTCAGCACAGTAGTGAACCTTTCCAGAAGTGGCCAACCTTCAAAAAGTCCTAAAATCACAGCAACTACTCATCCAGGAAGTCAGAAGAGAACCAACGACCAATGTCAACCAATGTCAAAGGAACTACAGGCCTCTCTTGCAGCAATAAAGGCCACTGTTCATGACTCCACTATCAGAAAGACACTGCGCAAAAATGGCATTCATGGAGGAGTGGTGAGGTGAAAACCACTGCTAACCCAGAACTTTAAGGCTTGTCTGAACTTTTCCAAAACACATCTTGATGATCCTCAAACCTTTTGGGAGCATGTTCTGTCGACTGATGAGTCAAAAGACGGGTCCTGTTACATCTGGCGTAAACCAAACACAGAATTCCACAAAAAGAACATCACACCGACAGTCAAGCATGGTGGTGGAAGTGTGAAGGTGTGGGGATGCTTTGCTGCTTCAGGGCCTGGGCAACTTGCAATAATTGAGGGAAACATGAATTCTGCTCTCTACCAGAAAATCCTAAAGAAGAATGTCCGGTCTTCAGTCCATAAGTTGAAACACAAGCGCAGCTGGATTATGTAGTAAGACAATGATCCAAAGCATAGGAGTAAGTCCTTGTCTTAGAAGTAAGTGAAAAACTGATCTGAAGTGTTTGGATGCAGTTATTGCTGCTAAAGGTGGCACAACCAGATTATAAGTTTAAGGGGGCAATTAGTTTTTCACATGGGTGATAGGTGTTGGATAATGTTTTTTAGCGTCAATAAAAAAAAACTGTGTTGTGTTTTCTCAGGTTGCCTTTGTTTAATGTTGTATTTCATTTGAAGATCTAAAAATATTCATATGAGATATACACAAAAACAGAAGCAGTAAAAACAGCACTGCATGCTTAATATCAGATGCTCCTGCATGACTTTTAATCTTAACAGATGTTGTTTAGTATGTTGCTTATGAATTTAAACTTGCATATCTAGCATAGTAAATGTTCTTGCTTATGAAAAAGCATTTCTTTTTTACCTTTTACTTTAGCCTGCAGACCTTGAATTTGTTTCTTTGGTACATATTGTCATTTCTTTCTAAATAAATAATGAAACCATTTAAAAGTAAAAGTATTGCACTGCATTTGACATGCCTCACTTGCAGAATGGTGGAAAGCTCTTACATAAAAGAACATGGCTCAGAGTATTTTTCACAGGTATTAAACACTTGGTGGTTTGCCTCAGTGTGCTTCATTGGGTTCATTAGAATTAACAGAGCATGCAGCATGAGCACAGCAAAATCCCTATTGTTGTATTATCTCTTACAGTGTTCATTTGTGTACAGCTGGACCATTTTGTTAATCTAATTCTTGTGGGCTTTGTTGTGTAGGGAGAAATATGTGTGTGTGTGTGTGTGTGTGTGTGTGTGTGTGTGAGCAAGTTCTACACTAATAGCTTTAGACACATCGTGTTCTGAGGATCCGTGTGTCTATGAGAAGGATTAGGGGCTCCGTCAGGCTTGAAACAGCTGCAGCATCAATAAAACTATTATACAGAACAGATCACTGCTTATGCCACTGTGTCATACCCAGCTCATTCCATTTATTGGCAAATAAAAACAACTAGAATCCATTTTTCTAGCTTTAAAGTATGTTTGAGCTTCATTATGTTTCTGTCTTATATTTGACTTTGTTTTTTCTTGTGGCTCTTCTTCCTGAATAGAGAGAGAAGAAACGGATTCTTTTCCTCTATAACCTCCAGATCCAGAGCCGCATTACTTTTGTCAACCGGTTGAGCAAACAGCTCAGGCATCAACGACGAGCACCAAACCCGGTTTGTATGCAGTTACAGCTCAATTATTACTGAAAAGGACCAAAAATGCCCACACAGTTTTATAGAATATAACAGTTTAATTCATCTTCTCCATTCTCCTTTTTCTTGCTGTCACTCAGTTCTCTTACCTTCTCCCATCACATTAATTGCCCTTTATCTCTCTTTCTCTCTGTTTTGACACATTATCATCTTTCACACCGTCTCTTTAAGTCTTTAATTTTAACTTTCTGTGTTTTTCAGGTGTTGTGCATGCTGCTGTCTCCACTGGAACGGTTGGGGTGGGGTGTGTGTTGGTGTTGGGTGTGTGTGGAAAGCATGAGGCTGCAGCGTGCTGTGCATTGTTCTGCTGTGGACTGTAATGTGCTCTACTGTGCACAATGCTGGAGAGATTTGGGGAATTGCTGCATTTGCTCCTTCCCCAAGGATATGGAGCCTCAGGACAATGACTCTGACACAGACACAGTTTACTATGTTCATTAATCTTATAGACATACATGGGACAATAAATTGTAACTTTTACCCAAATTAGCTATATTATCTGTTTACTAAACATTCCCCTTTAGAAAAAAATAAAGCATGTCATTTTAACTGTGTATGGTTCCTATTTATAAGCATTAGTACACCTTGCAGGTGGCCTAGGGCCTGTATTCTGTATTTGTACAATGAGAGCAAATTAAAGTAATAAAACACCTTGGGGTGTGCTGTTGTAGGAAAATGATCTACATGGGGTGGTGTGATGTCACACCAAAGCTGATTATTTTCCAATAATTTCCAGCATAAACGAAGTGTTTTATTCATTTCATACTACAGCAATTTTTAATTACCATCCATCCATCCATCCATCTTCAACCGCTTACTCCTTTATCAGGGTCACGGGGAACCTGGAGCCTATCCATTTTCCATTTTAATTTATTAATGTCAAAACATTTTGCTTTTTAATTGTTTGTAGTTACATTTAAAGTCTTGGAACATTTATGAGAAGAATTAGCTCCTCTTATAATTTATGGTATAACAGCTATAAACAGTCATTCCTTCACCTGTAGATATGTTTCCTGTAGATAAGTTGTGAATTTATGTGAAAAAATTGTTATATCATATAAAAAACACTTGCAAACAAAGCACCATGTGTTCATCATCACATTCGTGGAAACGCACCAATTATCACCACAAATTTTTACTTCTCTGAGCTAATTATCCAACCACATAATTTTGCTGTGGCAAAGTCACATGAATTTTTTTTTTATGTGCATCGAGGTATTTATTTGGTAATTGTGTTTCCATCATAGTTTATGTGCATACAGTGGTGTGAAAAAGTGTTTGCCCCCTTCCTCATTTCCTGTTCCTTTGCATGTTTGTCACACTTAAGTGTTTCGGAACA
>JAFFST010051042.1:434292-444374 GCA_022414735.1 Noturus placidus | reverse complement strand
GGCCATGATGGTTTTGATTTTTTTTTCACCTTTAATAATAAACACCTTCATTTACAAATTGCATTTTGTGTATACTTGTGTTGTCCTTGACTATTGTTTAAATTGGTTTGATGTTCCGAAACACTTAAGTGTGACAAACATGCAAAGGAACAGGAAATGAGGAAGGGGGCAAACACTTTTTCACACCACTGTAACTTCTTATCAAATAAAAAAAAATATTCACCTCAATTGAGCACACAAGTTTTTTATACGCATTTTGGAGATTTTATTCACATCCGGTGTTTCCACCCAGAGTTTTTAATTTGACATCCCAAAATTCGCATAACAATATTCTATGTGGACGGAAATATGTCTCTCTTTTTTCTATTTCTTGAAGTTAATATGACAACAACAACACCGCTTATCAAGTTACCAAACAAACAAGCAAGCACAAAGTCCTCTGCCCAGAAGACTTGAATGTGGAGAAAACCTATGATGCCACAAAGCACTGACACTGGAGACACCTTCTAGAAATACTAAATGAACATCTCATTACAGAAAGCTACGCAATATCTACAATGTATACTTTGTCTTTATTTTTAATTTTTTAAACCAACAACAACAGTTAAAAAAAAAAGTCTGTTTAATAATGTCCTTGGAGAAGGAGCTGTTACAAGAGAAAAAATATAGAAGAGCATTAATGTAAACCTACTGCTGGAAACTCTATTCTCTATTCCCTCACATATGTATAAGTATGTTTAGGTTATAGTTTAATTTCTGTCTCATGAACTTTGTAGACCTGTCTGATGTGTACGTGCCAGTTAAAATGTCACAATAGGATCTTCCTCTTTCCTGTTAAGCGAACAGATACCATATACTGTATGTTCAGAAACCTGCACTTTCTTGTATTGCCATATTATTTCCACACTATGCAGAGCTATTTTGCCTATATAAACCTTTGTTATTCTACAAATAAACCGGGCGTCTCTTTGAACTGCTCTCGGTGCGAGTGTGTTTTTTAGACTCTCCAGGCCTGAATACGATCCATGATAAACCACATGTGCTAGTTTTTCTTTTGAGTAAATAAACCAAAAGGCTGAAGGCTGACAGACGAAAGTGGGATATTAGAAACTGTTATTTGCTTGATCCCTACACCTACTATAGCCAAAACTAGTATCCCAGCAGTGCTGTTTAAGTTAAATAAACTTTCTGTTCAATTCCAGTGCTGTGGTACAGTTTATTATAAAGATTAAGAGCATTAAAATATTTCCCCTGCTCGACCCAATGTGAAATAATCTCAAAGGTCGAATATGTAGGTATATACATAACCCTGTGCCCAAAAGTTTGCATACCCCTTGCAGAATCTGCTAAATCTTAATACTGTTAACATGTGTGTTGTTACCTGGAGGATCAACAACTGTTTTTTATGTTTTGTGATAGTTGTTCATGAGTCCCTTGTTTGTCCTGAGCAGTTAAACTGCCCAATGTTCTTCAAAAATATCCTCCAGGTCCTGCACAGTATTTGCTTTTCCAGCATCTTCTGCATATTTGTCCACTTTCCAACAGAGGCTATATGATGTTGAGATCCATCTTTTCACACTGAGGACAACTGAGGGACTCATACACAACTATTACAAAAGGTGCAAACATTCACTGATGCTCAATAACGCAACATGATACATTAAGAGCCAAGTGTGTGTAAACTTTTGAACAGTATGATCGGTGTAAATTGTTAGTATTTTATCATTTTATTTGGGAGACATGTAACTATCTTATGTAGCGTCTGACGGGTGGTACAAAATGGGGAAAAAAAGAAAACTTTAACAACAATTTACACTGTTCAAAAGTTTACACCCCCTGGCTCTTAATGTATCCTGATGCCTTCTTGAGCATCAGTGAATGTTTGCACCTTTTGTACACACACACACACACACACACACACACACACACACACACACAACACTCCGGGATCATCTGGGTAACAACACACAGTATTAACAACCAAGGCTCTGTAAACTTTTGAACGGGGTAAAAAAAATGTTTTAATTCAGCTATAATATTGTCTTGTGGATTGTATGTAAACATCTGTTATGTGAAATAGCTTCTTCAGGACTAAATAAAACAACAACAACAACAACAACATGGGATTTTATGATCTCTTTTACTTTGTAAACAGTTTTAAGATTTAACAGATTCTGCAAGGGGTATGTAAACTGTGTGTGTGTGTGTGTGTGTGTGTGTGTGTGTGTGTGTGTGTGTGTGTGTGTGTATAAATCAGTCTCGGTGTTAGTACTCGGCAATGAAAGGGTTAAGCAGCAGGAGGAAATCCCGCCTTGCTGACGAGCACTACAGCGACCTTGTAAACATTTAGTTCAGGCAGAGCTACAGAGCCGCACAGTCCCAGCACGGCGACGCGTTAAGATGTTCCCTGTTAGGAAAGAAAGAGTCGTCTCTTTTCTCTCAGTATTGAAACTGACCACATCGCAGACATCTTGAATGGGAGATGACGACTGCGTGTGAAGGCGCGAGCGCTGGGCCGATCTACAGTGTTCAGTTTGGACTGCAGGTGAAAGGTGTAGACATTCAGTAACCTTAAGTATTTACACCCCCCCCCCACCCCACCCTCACCTGCATTTATTTACGCATAGTGTGTCCCATAAAGACGTAGCACACACTCTCGCACCTGGATGTAGTGGTTGTGGAAACATCTGGCAGCTTCTCACTCCTTTCTTTCACACCGAATGGAAACATAGACAATGAGCCCCGGGTTTCTTCTTGTGTTTCGGACCCTTGGCACTGTGCTGCTTTTTCGAACATGTAGTAGTACACTCGAAAGCGCGTGCACGTCAGCTGTACCTGGAGAAGTCTTCAGCACTGAGAGAAGGACAGAGACCCACAGCCAAGATGATGTGCTGACGAGCACAGCAGCAATAACTCATTCTGTTCACTCAGGTAGGCTATGAGTCTCTCACTAGACCAAATCATTACACTCTCAGGGAAAAAAAAATATAATAATGCATCAAAGGTGGTCCAGGAGTACATCTTTTATACCTTTAATATGTATCTTTCACCTGTAAAAGTGGGTTTAATATGGCTGTGGAAAATATTTAAGGTACATACATAGACTAATTAATCTTTAAGGTGCTTAGACTTTTACGGCTCAGTGTTTCGCACATTTGCTTGGCACCTCTGGGGTTGGGGGTTTGAATCCTGCTTCCGCCCATGTGCACTGAGTTTGCATGTTTCCTCCGCCAAAGATATGATTGGTATTTCCAAATGGTCTGTAGTGTGTGCACTGCAATGGGTGGACATCCCATCCAGGGTGGCCCCTGAGCTCCCTGGGATAGGCTCCAGATTCCCCCATAACCCTGTGTAGGGTAATGGAAAAGGATGGATGGAAAGTTTTTTTAAGGCTTGAAGCATTAAATATGCACTACATGCACGTATGTCTATGTAAAAGATACATACTAAAGGTACATTTGGTGTACACTTGATGGTATCTGATCAGCAGCAAGGAAAGGTATCATTTAGTTTCCTTTTTTTCTGAGAGTGTATAGCAGCTGGGATAAGTTACAGTGGATATAAAAGTCTATACACCCCTGTTAAAATTGCAGGTTTTTGTAATATACAAAAATGAAACCAAGATAAATCATGTCAGATATTTTTTCCAGCTTTAATGTGATAAAGCAACCAACAAAATTCAAGTGAAAAACAAATAGAAAAATTTAAAGGGGGGGGGGGCGTATAATAGTTTGCAAGTGTGCACAACCTTATGTAATGGAACTGTGCTCATAATTAACCAATCACATTCACATTCATGTTCAAAAGTAACAAAGAGTCACTCCAAACCATGTGGAAAAATGTGTTAAGAATGCCATACCCACTGTGAAGCATGGTGATGGCAGCATCATGCAATGGGGCTGTTTCTCTTCAGCTGGGAGTTGGGCTTTATTCAAGATAGAACCAATAATGAATTGCTCCAAATACCAATCTATTTTGGCACAAAACATGCAGGCCTTTGTTAAAGATGAAGAAAAAAAATTCACCTTCCAGCACGATAACAACCCAAAGCACAAATCCAAGTCAACAAAGTAATGACTTCAGAAAAAAATTAATACATTTTGTAATGGACCAGTCAGAGTCCAGATCTAAAGCGCATTGAAAACCTGTGAAATGACATGAAGAGGGCTGTGTACAGGAGATCCCCAAACTGATCAATTTGGAGCATTTTTGCAAGGAAGAGTGGAATAAAATGACTCAAATCTGAATATGCTAAGTTGGTAGACTCTGTATTACAAGCAAAATGTGTTTTAACAAAGTATTAATTAAGGGGTATCAAGTTTTTACTTTTTACTTTTTTTCCACCTGAATTTTGTTGTAAGCCCTAATCGACAATGTTGGTAGGTCTGATTTGGTCTGTAGACAGTGTACAGCTGCATTTACTGACTGGAATATTATATTAAAAGTTGTCATCATGCTGTCTGTAAAATATTCAGTTACCCTGCAATATGTGCCCTATACAAAACCAAATGTTAATGTAGACGTCATGTCAGAGAGGGTCAGAAAGTCTAGGGAAGGGCTGATTAAAATTGAGTAATATGTGTAAATAGTCAAATTTATATGGTTTATTTATGTATCTCTTCTTTTATATCCCCTCGTGCTTCGGGGGTTTCCTCCGTGTACTCCGGTTTGTTCCCCCCAGTCCAAAGACAAGCACTGTAGTCTGATTGGAATTTCCAAATTGTCTGTAGTGTGAGAATGGGTGTGTGAGTGTGTGTGTGCCCGGCTACGGGTTGGTGCCCCATCCAGGGTCTACCCCACCTTGCACCAAGAGTTCCCTGGGATAGACTCCAGGCTCCCCACGACCTTTGTAGGATAAGCAGTATGGAGAATGGATGAATGGATGGATGAATATGTGTACTTCACAGCTGAAGTACACCGGACTAGTTCTAACCATAATCTCTAACTTTTTAAAACAAAGTTCTGTATTTGGGTAGATTTAGTTTAGAATGAGTCAAGAGCCATGTCTAAGCTTCATAACCAAACAAACAGAGGGCAACACATTGTTTGAGTGCTAAAGGCAATGAAAAATAAGGCATTGTATTCACTAAAGATAAGAAATCATGGGCAACAACAAAACTTCTAATTTTATATTTGAAAGTCTTTGTTGGGGTGACTATAGTATTATGAGGCCAGCTTTAGCCTTCAGTCACAAACAAAATTTACTGACCACAGATGGTCACTGTTACTCAGTCGTACACACACAGCTGCAGACAACACACACATGTGCTTATTAGTTCCACAGAACACTTTACAATGACCGTCATTGTAATTTATATATAAAAAAAATGATAATGATAATTATTCTTTAACGTAATAGAATTACTTATTTCGCAGTATGAAAAGTTGTTTTGTTTTTAAGCCACAAGATGCAAAGCTCAACAACAGTTATTCAGCTGTAGAAATGGCCAGGTTTGTTAATGCTGCTGCAGTTGTATGTGGCACACACATACGATAAAGCACGGTATTTCCTGTATTCTGCTTATTACCAGAGAGTAGGCTGAGAAATGACATCATGAACCGACGGGAACTTGAGAAGAGCTTTGATCATATACAGTATATGTACACTGCACACTGCAATTTCTGTTGTCACTATCCCCTTACTTCTCCTCATTTGAGCCTTGAGCTCTCAACTATGTTGCACAATATTCTTGGGAACATCAGTGCATTAAAGGGTAATGATGAAAGAATTACATCCTGGGACTGGTCAGTTAACGGGCACTTATGTGATAATATAATAATATTAATATACCATGTAATAGATTTGCTTATCAGGTAGTGAATACAGTCCATGGTGTACGTTAGTGCAAAGCTGTGCAATGCTTAAATCTGTACCATGGGGGATTGAGAAATGAAATGCAATATTGAGTGCAAGATTTTGGAATTTCGCCCTCTGTGGCAGAAACATCCTACTACTACTGCCATTGCTACTTGAGTACATGGAGGAACGTGAGTTCCTTGTGTGAGCTCTGCGGAGTCCACTCTATGAATTGCACAAATGCAATTTTTAAAAGTATTTGAGAGCACTAAAACACATTCAGACAGATTTGAGGGATGTGTCCCTATCTACGTAACGCACACTAAGTAGTATGATTACATAGTAGTAATACCAGTGGTGTATTGACAATATATTTAAAGAGATAGTATGCTTTTAGGCTTGAAGCATTAAATATGCACTACATGCACGTATGTCTATGTAAAAGATACATACTAAAGGTATATTTGGCCCCCGACGGGCGATCCCCGCAGGCGACGAGAGGATGTGTGCAATAGACTGGCCTGGAGAAGAGTCACCCGCTCCGGCGACCCCACCTAGTGAGATTAAAGCCTGAAGAAGAAGAAGAAGAAGAAGAAGAAGAAGAAGAAGAAGATAGTATGCATTTTAGTAAAAGGACCAAGTGTTTGCACCTCTGAGGATATGATTATATACTGCCATGACCTGTGAAATGACATGAAGAGGGCTGTGTACAGGAGATCCCCAAACTGCCATGACCTCAGTATTTCAGAAGCATACTGATTGTTGACTCACTTTTTGCTTGATATAACTCAGTTTAGAAACATATAAATACTTGTACAAACAACTCCTGGCTTAGTCACAAGCCAGATATCATGAGTTCTCCAGCTCAACAACTTTGTAACTCAGCAACAATACTAATTCATACCGAGGACAAATCGACTGACAGTCATTTGTTATATTCCCAGCAAAACCTATTCAGGAAGAAAAAAAAAACACTCTCAGTATTGAAATAATCTCCTCCTATCATATCATATTGACTCACTCTGACTCATGTTCGTTTACACTCTCACACTCTTCTCCCCCCAGTTGGCTGCTGACTTCTGTCTGGCCCTCTATATTCGGACTTCTTTCGTGCTTGAAGTTGGGGTGTCAGGACGTTTGACATATCTGAGCTGGTGAATGATATATGTGCGCAAATATCCCACCTAGTCTAACCTGATACCCAGGGCCGACGCTACCAATAGGAAGAGTAGACAATTGCCTAGGGCAGGGATGTCCAATCTCATCTGTAAAGGGCCGGTGTGGGTGCAGGTTTTCATTTCAACCAAGCAGGAGCCACACCTGGCTCACACCTTGTCACTCATCTGTAGTGAAATCAATTAAGGTCACTGTTTTTGTAAGTGGGTCCCACCCTCTGAATGTATGACTGTATAGGGTACGTTGAACAAAATGCAAAAGCAACTTAAGTCAGTGACTTATGATGGCGCCGAAACGAACACATCCTTTGGGGGCTGCTAATCGAAAGGCAAAACAGGCACGCAAAGAATGTGCAGCTCGTGATGCAGGTATGTGAGTTGTCATCATCTATTTTGGAGTGATTGTATTGTATTCTGAAAATAAACTGGGCCTTGTTTTGTCGATCAGCGGCATTTCAAGATAGATCATTTGCCGAGTTCAAAAGAGTGTGAGCACCTGTCAGACACTTTGTATTCCTGTTTCGGGAGCTGACTAGCAAAATACTAAAGTAAAAGTAAAGAAGTTTGTATTCAAAGTCAAAGAGCAAACACACCAGAGCATTTTTTAATGTTTCAAAAAATAAAGTACCTCAAATGTCTGTATATCTTTTAAATTCCACAGATGTTTACATTACTGCTCTATTATAATACTTCATTTTGGTTTTCGAAAAATAAATACTGTTGTTATAGGTTTTGAAAAATAGCATACAATGTTATGACGAAATAAACTATTCTTTCTGCTTAGTAGTATGTCTCTTTCATTTCGACTTGCAGTTAATTTGTGTATATAGTGCATATTTAAGGTATTGCACTACAATATATAATATGACTATACTTACAGTATATTCTATATTGGTTCAATAAGAGGGAAATCCTGTCCATACCAAGTTAGAAAATATAAATATAAATGAAATGTTCATTTATTGAAGCAGTGTCCAAGAAGTCTCCTGGAATTATATATTGGCAATGTAATGTCGATTGTTTATATATATATATATATATATATATATATATATATATATATATGGATTGTTAGGCCGACTCACAGCAACTCAGGAACATATTATAAAGAATTTTTTTCCCCTCCCGTGACTGAGTTATAATGTTGTCTTCATCTTTAACAACAATAATCCTGTGCACGGTAGCTTTAATGGTATGTACTATAGTATGTAGTGTGTGAAGGTTTCTAGTAATGAGAGCAAAACATTATTGCTTAACATATGAACTCCTTGGAAACTGCTACAGTTGTGTAA
This sequence comes from Noturus placidus, assembly GCA_022414735.1. Lineage (NCBI taxonomy): Eukaryota > Metazoa > Chordata > Actinopteri > Siluriformes > Ictaluridae > Noturus > Noturus placidus. The sequence continues at coordinate 436,110 of JAFFST010051042.1, read as the reverse complement.
TGGAAAAATAAACATTGCTAAGAGGTGGCAGTCAGGTTAAGACTGTTTGTACAGCAGTAATGATGATGTCATTATTCGAGATTGGCTGGAGTTCTGTGTCTGGAAGACATCCTTGTGTCTGCCGTAGAGCAAAAATAAGATCTAAGCAGCATCCAGAGAAAATGAGAAATACATATTATAGCTGATCAATAAGCTATGTAGACAAACAGCTATATTTTTATATAATGTGCATGCTCTGTCTCCTTACAGTGGCAGGTCGTAGGAGAGGAGTTAAGCCACTGGGGACGATGAGACCTTTTGTCATTGTGGATGGATACAGGAGGAGCCTGAGTAACGTTTTACAGGTAAGAGAATTGAGTCGCTGCACTCTGTGGGCATGCACTACATTATCAGCTCATGCAGAAACAAACTGCTTCTAAGCAAGCACAGAATTCCCACCCATTAGTTAGCTTTCTCCTATCACACAACAGCTACCTCACTACAAAAAAAAATGACAAGTGGAAAGACCTTGAATATAGGCAAACTGATCTAGGATTTCTTATTATAACACTACAATAAACCAAATATAAGATTATTAAATCTATTTTAAGCCATTTGTACTCATTTCAAGCTTGAAATAGTCTTTTTCTGCCAATAGAATATGAAAACTACGCGCTTGGAATGAGTAATAATGTACAGAAATAGGTTTAATGATCTTATGTTTGGTTTATGGTGATCTTATAATAAGAAGTACTAAATAAATGATAAATCAGACTATATTTAAGATTTTTTTGCAGTGCAGCCATAGAGGGTGAGGTCTAGTACTCAAAGTCAGCCACTGCATGTTTTTAAACTGCTGCTCATGCTGCATCACAGGGCAACTCTGAAGAAAGTGCTAACTGCTCTCATCCACATACAGTGCCTTGCGAAAGTATTCGGCCCCCTTGAACTGTTCGACCTTTTGCCACGTTTCAGGCCTCAAACATAAGATATAAAACTGTAATTTTTTGTGAAGAATCAACAACAGGTGGGACACAATCATGAAGTGGAACGAAATTTATTGGATATTTCAAACTTTTTCAACAAATAAAAAACTGAAAAATTGGGCGTGCAAAATTATTCAGCCCCTTTACTTTCGCAAGGCACTGTATATATACTGTATATTAAACCAAATTGCTGCGGCCCCCCTGGTGCCCCATGGCGGCCCCCACTTAGAAAACCACTGTACTATATAATCTTGTTGCTATTGTAATTGATAATGATCTATTATCTGATATCAGTGCTGGCTTGCGAACCCAAAAAATTTATGACTCGTGACACATGACAGTGAACACAGTGGTCTGATAAGAGTATTTGACCAGAAGCTTTGACTGAGAGCAGAGAACAGGCATTGGCTGCATGATTAAATCTTCTCTGTGATGATCCTGCTGGAGCTGCAGACACAGAGCCTCAGTGCCAACCTACAGAGCAGCTCTAAACGGATTTTCTACTCTGTCTCATTTGGTGTTCTATAAAAACAATCTAATCCACTTAGAAAAAAAGATTAGGAGACCGAGAACAGAAATGCTTTCTCCCTATAGTTGGGTATATTGCAAGTTTGAAACCTGAAAAGAAAGAGAGAAAAAAACACCATCTGTGGCTGGAAGTCCTAGAGAGCAAAAACTGGTCATGCTCTCTGCGTGTGCGTGGGAGGGATTGTAATTACTTGCCCCCTGTCAGTCAGCATGACACTAGAAATTTGAAGATGTATGTGAGCTCATGTACAGTGCCTTGCGAAAGTATCCGGCCCCCTTGAACTGTTCGACCTTTTGCCACGTTTCAGGCCTCAAACATAAAGAT
>JAFFST010051042.1:411318-432904 GCA_022414735.1 Noturus placidus | reverse complement strand
TACTACCAGCTACCTCAAAAGAAATGGACAAGTTTTTAAAAAGAAAAAGCCCTGATGACAAGACCAACAGCTCAGCTGACCCAAGCTCTGCTGCACAAAAAAGGAAGACCTCGTACGCAAATAAAACTCGCAAGTATGAGGCTGCATACATAAAGTATGGATTTACTGTAGCACATAAGGATGGCTATGAGTGCCCGAAATGCGTTCTCTGCCTGGAGATTCTCTCCAACGAATGTTTAAAGCCTTCTAAACTTCAGCGTCATTTGAAACAAAAGCACCCAACAGAGGCCGAAAAGACAGTGGACTTTTTCAAACAAAGAGAAGAGAATTTGGCTAGACAGTCCACCATATTCGCGCAGCAAGCTACTGTCCTTGAAAGGGCATTGAAGGCATCGTTCTTGGCATCATACCACATACTGTAGCTCTTGCCAAGAAGCCACACACAATTGGAGAAGATCTGATTTTACCAGCTACCAAAGACATTGTAAGGGAACTGCTTGGTGATGCTGCTGCTCGGAAAATCGACGCAGTACCACTTTCTGATAATTCCGTAAGACAACGGATTGGTGAAATGGCTGAAGATGTGTCCGCTCAACTTTTGGAGCAGGTGAGAACCAGCAAATATTTCGCGCGACAGCTGGATGAGAGCAGGGATGTATCTAATGCTGCTCAACTGCTTGTGTACATCAGGTTCATTTCTGGAACGGTTTGTTGAAGAAAGTCTATTTTGCAAAGCCATTGAAGGTAGAACCACTGGGAGTGATATTTTTCAAGTTTTGGATGAGTATATAGAGTCTAATGGACTTGACTGGTCTCGTTGTGTGGGGGTGTGTTCGGACGGGGCCGCTAGCGTGACCGGGAAGAGCAGTGGAGTGACCGCTCGTATCAAACTGAAAGCCCCTAATGCAGTTGCCATACACTGTATGCTACCCAGTGAGGCTCTTGTCACAAAGAGGCTTGACGACGAGCTTAACCAGGTATTACAAGGCGTTATACAAGTTGTGAATTACATCATAGCCCGCCCCATGAAACACAGACTGTTCACTCTGCTTTGCAACGAGATGGGCGCCTGTTTTGATGGATTGCTGCTTCATTCCAATGTGCATTGGTTATCACGGGGGGTGGTTTTCAACCGCGTATAGGATCTGAGGGGGGAGATTGCAGAGTTCCTCTCATGTGAAAAGCATCAGCTGGCAGACCGTTTTACAAATGCAGGCTGGACTCGTAAACTTGCATACATGTCAGATATTTTCCGCCATCTAAATGTACTGAATCAAAGCATGCAAGGGCGTGACACCTACATATTGCATGTGCAAGACAAAGTGAGTGCTTTTTCGAGAAAGATAGTGCTATGGTCAAACAAGCTCCAAGAGGGAATAACAGAAATGTTTTCATTACTTCACCAAGAGCTCCTGTCATTTGGAGAGTTGGACACCATCTCGCCACTGATCCAGTCCCACCTTCAGCACCTACAGGGATATTTCAGAGACTATTTCCCTGACCTTGAAAACACACATCTAAACTGGGTTAGGAACCCCTTTGCTTCTGGTGTAGGTGCAAGTCTCGATTTAAAGGCACAGGAGGAACTGATTGACATGACAAGTTCATGTGATTTACAAATGAAATTTGAGTCTGTTTCCCTTTCTAACTACTGGCTGCATGTAAGAAAAGACTATCCTGCCCTGGCTGAGAGGGCTCTGAAATGCCTTCTCCCTTTTGCAACAACTTACTTGTGTGAATCTGACTTTTCCACTTTAAAAATACTTAAAGCAAAACACAGAGTACGTTTACATGTGGACAATGACATGCATATGGCAATGACAGACATAAAGCCGAGGCTTGACAAACTGTGTTGGAGCCACCAAGCCCATCCCTCCGACTAGTATGTTTTCCCTTTCTCACTATGACAACCACACACACACAGAGAATCATTTCCTAATGTAATGTAATTATGTAATTATTAACAAATAAAAGGGGGATATATTCAGAAGTCTGTATTTTTAATGTGTTTTACATACATCTTACAAAAGGGGGGCCTCGGTCAAATGTTAATGCCTTTTGGGGGGCCTTGCCCTGGAAAAGTTTGGGAACCACTGATAGAGTATATTGTCATATTTCTGCCACTTCTATTATGTGCATATATTATATACACAGATTGTACTACAAATGACATCACACGAGTCACAACCTGTATATATATTATCTGAGGCACAAGCCTACTTATATATCAAACACAGATTTATCAACAGATTACAGAATGTTGTTCTCAACTGATTGTGTATTGTTATTTTGTTAGTGATACATACTGTATATTATACAGACATCACAAATTTATATAAATATTTTATTTGAACTCAACTGATTCATTTCAAAAAGGGGTTGGTAATTAAATATTAAATTCAATTCATTTAACAATATGCATTGTTGCAAAGCAGCTTTACAGAAATCCGGATACAGATTTAGATTTAGATCCTTATGCCAGCGGAGACAATGGCAAGGAAAAACTCCCTACAATGAGACTGAAATGAGCTAAAACTTTGTGCTGCCAGGACTCTGAAAGTTCATTATTAATTCTATATTATTTTTTAAATTGATATTTATATTATAAAGTCTATAACCTATAATGACCATACTCTAGCCCTAATCAGCATTGTTATTTGGGATCAGGTTTCCTCTTGTGATCCTAACTATGAGTACCATTGTGCTCTAATGGGCTTTGTGTGTGTGTGTGTATGGAATAGAACAGGATATGATATCAAGGGTCTTCTCAGCTGCACAGGACATGACCATCCCCTTAATGTTGCCTTTACTTCCCCTCCTCTCAAGTCATACTTATTTCAGGAAGCCTCCAGTAAAAAAATGTCAGCGCCCCTATTTCCTTCCTGCATTGCAGGAGGGCAGAAAAAAGGAAACTAGCCAGCAGATCCACCTCTCATCACTCCTTGTTCCCTCATTAAAAAAGCACATAGTGAAGACATGACTGAGCAAACTCTCTGTGCTTTCAGGAACTAGACCAGACCCTGACATTCATTCTATTTTCTGCTTAGCTTTAGAACTTTGTAGAGAGGCGGCGCATAGAATCAGTTGCACTCACATACACCGTGCAGACATGCCGGTGTATATGAGTTTCTAATTGTTCATTGTTTGTCTTTCCCAATATTTGTAACCTAACAAGACATAGTAATGTGAGCAAGCAAATGTATCTTGAATGTAGGTTGATCTAGTATGTCCTTGTTATAAGATTATCGTAAACCAAATATGAGATCATTAAACCTATTTCTAGAGTTTTCTTTTTAACTAAGTTTAAGCGTGAAATCGTTTTATTCTATTGGAAGATCATTTTGCTCATTTTAAGCATTAATTTCTTGAAAGAAGCCAAATTATCTCCCAATAGAATAAGAAAACATTAAGCTTTAAATGAGTACAAATGATTTTGAAATATCTTTAACAACCTTTTACTTGGTTCTTATAATAGGAAATACTAGATACATCTGACTACATTTAAGTCACTTTTGCAGTTAGTTTCTTTGTCATACGTGTAATTGGAAGTTACCAACACGGTCCTTACTCATCATGTTTCAGCTATCATTAGCTGGAAGCCCCTTTCTGAGATGCTGTGTGTGTGTCTGTGTGTGTGTTTGTGTGTGTGTGTGTGTGTCAGTGAATCAGGCTGCGTATGCAACCATGGCAACTGCACTCTGTTTTTAGATTGTTTTCCAAAAGTGAGGAAAGGTGGGGAGCAGTGTGTGTCTGTGTTCACAGAAAGAGGAAAGGTGGAGTGACGCCATGGGTGTGGGTGTCGGTATGTGTGGGTGTATGTGCATATGTAATTTATTAGCCTTTCCTGTTCCTCTCTAACTGACACACATTCATATACAAAGTCGGTGGACTATGCCTTTAACAATTTGCCTTCCAATGCCAAGTCTGACCTCAGTTGATGTGGAATTAGTCTAACTCCCTCCCAATTAACCTCTTACACGCCCAACACCTGTCACTGGGTCCAAACGTACATTCGTCACTTTGGTCACTGCATACTTCTCCTGTTCGGTTTTACTGAAGAAATCATAGGGCTTACTTAATAATATCCAGATACTTTAATTGGTTAAATGCATCTTAATTACAAAACATATTTGTGTGTTTTATCAGATTACAATATTTGGTACAAATTAGCCCATATACACTGTGTGTTGTGTGTATGCTAACCATTAGCTGGATCGTATATGTACAGTGACAGGCTGCTTGACTTAAAAGACGTCTTGAAAGAACTGAAGCTCAAATGTGTAAGGAATAAAATATGACAGGCATGCTATTATAGGAAAATACTCAATACCACGGTGGTGTGATCATGATGTTGATTGTTATCATGTTTAATGTTGTGCAGTGCTCATGAGACAAGCTTGTTTCTGTTATTACTTGTTTTTTCTCTTTAATGAAGTGAATTAGACAAAAAATGACAAACATCACTCTATGCACTTACATTATGCATTGTGTACTCTACAGTATAGTATATGAATTTTAGAACAGTAATATTGTCTCAAATAGAAAACTAGTGGGTTTTTTTACTAACCGGAAGTATAAGCCGTGTCCCAGTCAATTAATGGCACACGTCATTACATCACCGTGCCACGCCGTCCGAAGTTCCCTCCAGAATTTCACGTATCGACATACAGTTCATCTTTGTTATGGTACCATATACAATTTTGGGTGTTTTATTTTTAATTTTATGAAAGCTTCAAGTGCAGTTAATTAATTAATTAATTAATGCTATATGTGCAAATATGCTTGAAGCCGTGGGCTGCGTCCCAAACCGCATATGTACTTACTATATTGTAGCCGAAATACGTGTATATCTCCTACTATATAGTAGGTAAGTAGGCGGTTTCGGATGCAGCGGTGCTCTCTTGTTTGTGATCAAGCGGTTGAGCACTGCCGTGTGTGTATGTGTCCTGTCGCAAAATGCAGTGAAAACTCCCACATAACGTTAATATTGTAATTCAGGTGTTTACATGTCTGTAGTGTACTTCGATAATGCGACTAAAACAGGAATACTCCACGTGTCTTAATTCTATTTGTGTTTACTTCGACTATGATTTTAACCAGATTAAGGTCATCAGTAATCACTGTTTACATGATAGTTTCTTAATGAGAGTATTGTCTTAATCGGATTATTGTTGTCTATGTAAACGTACTGAGTGTTACCTTTTATGTCCAACATAACCTTTTTGATTCTAAGCAAATTTGACCTAGTGTCATCATCTATTAACTCCTCCCCTCTACCATATGTAAGCTAAGCTGAGACCTTTGTATGCATGAAGTGTCCAACGTTCCACACTTTGTTTTTTTGGGTTGAATAAGTACATCATCCAGGTACTTGAAGAGCACTTCTTGTAGGAATTTTCAGTGAGAACACACTACTTACACAATTTATACTACAAAATTGCATACAGTGTATAGAGTGTATATAGTGTATATAGAGTACAGTGCATTTGGTACACACCTTGAGAAACCGGAACACACAAAGTCCTCAGTCCTGAGGTAAGATTTCTTCTCCCATGGACACCCAGTACTCCTTCCATAAATGTTTTCTTACAGAATGCATTACCATATCAGTGATTATACATTTTTCTTTCCTCAATTACACAATTACATATTTTTTGCCTTAAATAGAGATTACACAGAGTGTCTGTCATAAAAGTCAATTACAATAAATGAGTTGATACTATAGAAACAATATCTTATTGTTTAATATAAGCACATTAAAATATAAATTTATCAGTTATATTACAGCCAGCACTATTGTCAGAGCTGTGCTACGCTAGAAAATGAATTGAAGTTACTGTATATGATTCAAAGCTATGAATAGGCTTATGCTGGTGTTGACTCATATTCCGGTGTGTCTGAGCCTTGATCTATCTTAACACCACTGCTTAGTTAAGTGAGATCGAGCACATGCACTTAGACACACTTTCATATGGACACACTTAGGGTCTCTGTGCTGTTCCAGCATAATGCTGTACTGCTGTATTGTAAAGTCTGTGATTAAAGGGCAGATCAGTCAGTATCTGAGTATGACACACTGTGTTGCTTATCAGCATGACTACACCTCAAAACATTCAGTCAATGACCTATCAGTGTACTACAGGATAAGCACTATAGCTACAGAAATGGACGAAAGGATGAAAAGGAAGTGGCTGTGTATGATAGTTAGGGCGTCGCTCCGAGAGAGAGAGAGTGAGAGAGAGAGAGAGAGAGAGAGAGAGAGAGAGTGAGAGAGGGAAAACACAAGGTTTTATGGAGCTTTCATCTCTTATTCCCCAATGCTTGTAAAATTCTGGAAACATTATGATGTGTTGTGTAACTGCTGAGATTTGTGTGGATGTTAAGAGACCATCAGAGACAGGGAGCGGTCTATTTTGTTACTGTAACTAAAAATCAAATTCCCAAAACCTTTGATCCAAAGTGCTAGTCAGAGAATGCTTTAGTGTAATTAAGATCTAAACCAACAGTATCTGGCAGTAGTCATTTTGTCAAAGAGACACTGTAGTAACACTGTGTCTTAATACTAGCTTTACTGTCTCCATACTAGATTACGTGCTCATGACCACAAGACTAAACTCATTGTAATGTAATAACTAATAAGTGTTGATCTTCCGTTATGAGTAACTGGAAGGAAGACGGACCTTGCTTACCCTGCATCGGAACACTAATGTTACCCACTCCCTCTCTTTCTTCTCGCTGAGCCTTGCTTATGAACCACACCCAGCATTCATGTGCTGCTGAGGTCATCCCGCCAGCTAAAACATTTGTGTAGGGACATTGCATCATGGATAGAAGGAGGGGTGTGTGCACGATAGAGAGACAAAACAGGAAGTGCTGTGGTGCAGACATCAATGTAAGTGATTGAGGTCAGAGAGTGATTGAAAGGCTCCAGAGAGTCAGGAGATAGTGGCATGAACATGGAGAACAAAAGGCATACAGAGAATGCAGTGAGTGAAAAGGTCAGAAAGAAACTGCAGGAAGGAGACAGAATGGATAAGATATAGAGGAGGTGGAGGAGGAGGAGAAGTTGATGTGATGTGGGAGGTGTTATCTGCTTAGCGTAGTTTTCAGTGTGTCATACTGTCATTGGTTAGTCTCATTAGTCTTTTGACACCACTTGCCATCATTTCTGAGAGATGCCAACTCACACCTCTCACACTCTTTCTTTCATTCATCTGCCTCTTTTTTACCATAATGTTCTTCTCTTTCTATCTCCTATTCCTCCTCACAGGGACATGCAGAGAGTACCTCAGGGGCAGGGGCTCAAATGTAAAAAAAAAAGGGCTATATCACCAAAGAGCTGATTTTCCTACTTTAATAACTTTAATTTAACAACATATTCTTATCACCTTGGTAGGCATTGTAAACAGACTGTGTGTGGTCACAATAATGAATATGAGAATGATACTACTAATATAACCTAATGGTATTTCATTTTTACATTTATAGAAATATTTCCAACAATACAGCAACATTTAGAGGAGAGATGAATCCAAAAAATAAATCTTTAAAATAAAATTTAAACATTGACATAAAGAAAACTACAGTATTACCATCCACAAACATAGTGAAACACCGACTGTATGTCACTTACTGTAAAAGTAAGTCAGTAAAACTTTGTTGCATATCTCTCATATTAGCTCACCTTTTTCACCCATGTTGATAAGGAGGCTGTCACTTTCACTGCCCCCTTCAGTTTTTTCTTTCATTTTCTCTGTTGTTTGCATCGTGCCTTTACTGATTATATAGCATACATATACTATAACAAGGTTACTGGTATGTCTGGAAATGTAACAAACTTGAACATTCCCTCTCAATCAATTTGAAAACATCAGGGCGATAAGCATATAAAAAGCTGCGAATGTTATGAAAAGGTTAACAGGAGAGCTAGTGCTTACAGCATACCCGTCTGCCTGTTGAAGTGTGATGTATCGCAATTGCATCATGACAACGAGACGGCAGACTCGAGTCGAACAAATAAATAGGGATATTGTCTGACTTTCTTGTGATTCATGTGCTACTTTTTTGTGCACGTTGTGATGTTAATTTGAATTGAAATGCCTTTTACATAATATAATTGTTTATTAATTAATGTTGAGAATGGCACTTGTAATAAATGGCACTTGTAAACTTGTGTAATAATTTTGAAAAAGGGCAGGGGCTTGAGTCCCCAGAGCCCCCTGCAAGTCCGTCCCTCCTCAGTTCCCCTTTGATTTCCCATTTCTCAGTTTTCCCTTTCTCTGCTTATTCTCGTAATCCAGTACCTTGTCCCATGAGAAGGTTCTTGTTTCTCCCATGGTTTTTATCTCTTCTCAGTTGCTGTTCTCTGGTTTAGTCTGTAGTCATATTTCCACCCTTCACATTATTTGCATGGAAGCACTAATTGGCGTTTTTGCCATAAATTCTCCGACCTCATCAGGCATTATAGGAGAAGACTCAGAGCTGTTATCTTGGTAAAGGGAGGTAGCTCAAAGGGTGCCAGTAATTGTTGCACACATATTTAACAAAGATGTTTTTGATAAACCTGTGTTTTGTTTGCAATTATTTGATATCCATGAGAGAAGAGTATGCAGAGTATGTTTGTTAATTTATTTTAACAAAAGATCAAAAGGTAAAACAATAAAGACAATTTTTCACAGCCTTCTTTGTTCATATTTACCAAGGGTGCCAATATTAATGGAGAGCACTGTACAGTACATTTGTGGCATTTGTATCATTAACGCTCTAACAGTTTTATTTCTGTGAAGAAGTATAATGTCAGCATCTTTCAGAGAAGGTAGGGAGTTCAGAGTGATGCACATTACCCATCAGTCAACCTCCACCCCCATAAGCTCACGATGAATCAGACACACAGCTGTGGAAATGCCATGCAAAGCTGTCCTTTAATTGTCCATAGCACTCATTTTTCCAGGATTATGATAAATGAAGTGAGAACTATCAAAAGGGCCAGTTGTTGACACATCAGCCAAATATATACATGTTGTCAGTGTTAAGATGAGGTTGTTGAAAGGTTGAACTTATGCACCCGTAAAAACTAAGAAGGTTGAACAGTTGGTTTCGCCCATTTTACCAGTGCTGGAGTTGGATTGAAAGCAGTTGGCATAAACATTTACTCTGATAATACAGGGTGTCCCAAAAGTCTCTATACATCGGGGAAATTAACACTTTTTAGCAAAATGTCATCAAATATTTTTCAAATTTAGTTTATATTATATATTTTTTCAGTTAGTCTTTAAGAATGTCTTTGACAGAAGAAGAAGTTATTGAACTCATTCTCATGGCTGGATTGGGAAGGTGTCACAAGGTTGTGATGGACTTTAACAGGAAACATGGCAAACACATCACACACGACATACAGTATGTTTACATAGACAACAATAATCCAATATTAACCCGATTTAAGACAATACTCTGATTAAGGAACTACCATGTAAAGTCCGATTATTGATTACCTTAATCCAGCTAAAGTCATACTCGACGTAAACATCAAATTATATTTAGACATTTGGAGTATTCCTGTTTTAGTCGCATTATCGGCATGTATTACAGACATGTAAACACCTTAATCACACTATTAATGTTGCGTGAGAGTTTTCACCGCATTTTGCGACAGGACACGATTACACATGGCAGTGCTCAACAGTTTTACGGCAAACAAGAGAACATGACTGCATCCGAAACCGTGTAGTTACCTACTATATAGTAGGAGAAATACACGTATGTTGGCTACTATATAGACGGTAAGTACACGGATTCGGACGCAGCCCACGGCTTCAAGCAGTCGTCCATTTGCACGTACAGCATGACAAACAATTAACCGCACTTGAAGCTTTCATAAAATTAAAAATGAAACACCCAAAACTGTATATGGTCCGATACCGAGGATGAACTGTATGTTGATACGTGAAATTCTGGAGGGAACGTCGAACGGCGTGGCGCGGTGATGTAATGACGTGTGCTGTTAATTGAACTATGTTCTATACATGCAAAACGGGAACATGAAAGGAGTATTCTAAAATCGACTCATGTAAACACCTTAATCACAATATTGTCTTATTCAGAATAAGGTCAATAATTAGATTACTGCTGTCCATGTAAACGTAGTCACTTTTTCCAAACTTATTAACAAATTCAAAAAGACTGGAAGTGTAGCGGACCAAACGAGAAGTGGATGTCGACAAACATCTACTGACAAGGGCACCCCGTGGTGCTGGGGAACAGTCTCATATTTATGGAGACTTTTAGGACACCCTGTATTTACATAACTTGGATATTGTGTGAGGGAACTGTTTCTTCCCTGCATTCAGTGTATACCTCATGATAATTTGCCTTTACTTAGAATGTTGTTTTTACCAATAACACAACACATAACCATGTTAATACTTATCAGAAACCAGGCATAGCTATTTTATAGTGTAATTATCAACACCAGGCCAGTTTCAATTGTGTAATCGTGTCCTGTCGCAAAATGCGGTGAAAACTCTCACGCAACATTAATAGTGTGATTAAGGTGTTTACATGTCTGTAATACATGCCGATAATGCGACTAAAACAGGAATACTCCAATGTCTAAATTTAATTTGATGTTTACGTCGAGTATGACTTTAGCCGGATTAAGGTAATCAATAATCGGACTTTACATGGTAGTATCTTAATCAGAGTATTGTCTTAAATAGGGTTAATAATGGATTATTGTTGTCTATGTAAACATACTGTATGTTTACAACTGGCCTGGTGTTGATAACATCAGTTTATGGGGATGTTGGAGATCCTGGTCCTTTGTGCTCTCCGGACCTGCATGATCGGTCTCGGAGGTCCTACTTCTGGATGGAGCTCTCATCTACTCCAAATCCAGACTGCTGGGACAAAGGCTTTTCAAAGCCAAACAGATTACATTTAAACCAATAATTGTCTCTTTAAGAATGTCTGTTGTGACCCAGATGAGGATGGGTTCCCTTCTGAGTCTGGTTCCTCTCAAGGTTTCTTCCTCTTAAACATCTTAGGGAGTTTTTCCTTGCCATTGTCTCCACTCAGTGTCTTGCTCAGTTGGGATCAGTTGGTTCTCACTTTTACTGTGTGTGTACTGTGTTTATATTCCTGTAAATCTGCTTTGAGACAATGTCTATTGTAAAAAGCGCTATACAAATAAAATTGAATTGAATTGAATTGAAATTGAATTAAACACCAGTCAAATAGAATAACCTTCAATTATATGAAATAAAAATATTACTGTAATTGTGGTTAAAAGCTCACAGGTAGGCTCACATGGTGCCTGTTAGGCTATCTCAGGTTTTCTTTTGCGATAGCGTCTGTGTGAAGTCTCTGTTCCCATGTGGAGGGAGCCAGAGAAGAAAGGCAGGAAGCTGAGGCGGCTGTGCAGTGGAAAGCTGACTGAGTTTTCACTTTTTCATGAGTCCTTTGGGGTGGGTGTGCTGGTTATCGTTTGTATATGTGTGTCTGTGTTAGTGCATCTTCATGTGTATTGCGATCATGCGAACTAACAGTTTTCCTACTCAGGAAAGAGGCTCATATGTAGAAGAAATGTGATTTGTGCAAGGTAACAGGATGTTAGATGACTGTTAAGAGAGCAAAAAGGAAGAGAAGTCTGTTTATAGTGTAGCACTGCCTGCTGCACTTAACTCTCTGTCAGCAGCAAGATCAGCAGATCTGTTGTTCTTAATGGTGATGTGTGTGGGGAAGAGAATTGGATATTAAGACATCTCACAAGAGTGCAAGAGAACTCAGCAGTGAGTTTAAATCTGTCTAGCAGCACAAACTGAACCTGGTCCATTAAAGAGACAACATTCCTGTATGTTAATGTGAATACAGAGGATCACACTGCTAAGCAATTTATATGTTTAGTAACGTTGACGTTATTTTATGTGCAGAGATATGGTCATTTTAATGACATGTTTGTACTCTCTGTGAAAATCAAATTACATTCAGTAAAACTTTATCGCTCCTTTACTAGATAAGATATAGTACTAGGAAAAAGCAATAACTAAAAATTACTAATAAAAATAACCAAAACAAACAACCAAACATAGCTCAAATTGTACCTGTATTATAAATAATGTAGAATCTGGCTAAGTTATATTCCGATTTAATCACATCAGATTAAATCAGCCCAATTAGTTGATCTAATATGGCTCACTTAGTAAGACCAGTTGGAGTGAAAGCACAATAATACTATGTAGAACTGGGATCATTAAATATGCACAAAATGTTTATGCCGAACTTCATTCTCATACATAATAGAGTGGCACTACACTGAGTATTTCCAGTAATACTTAATTATCCGTTATGTATTTAGCATAGCAAATGAAATTTGCTTGTGTAGGATTTCACAATAGCATTAACGATGCAGGGTTTTAAGCCAGACTCTGCTTTCATACAGAAAACACTAATATACAAGTCATTTCATGCTAATCTGCCACCAGACATTATACTCTCATGTACAAGATTCTTCATATTTCAACTGCTATTATATGCATTGTAAGTATTTCTATATGTATATATAGGTGTGCCCACAAGTTTGCATACCCCTTGCAGAATCTGCTGAATCTTAATACTGTTAACAAAATAAGAGGGATCATAAAATCCAATGTTGTTTTTTATTTAGTCCTGTCCTAAATAACCTATTTCACATAACAGATGTTACGACACATTAAGAGCCAGGGGGATGTAAACTTTTGAACAGGATGATCAGTGTAAATTGTTATTATTTTGTTTAAAGATCTTTTTTCATCATTTAGTACCGCCCTTCAGATGCTAAATAAGTTAGTTACATGTCTCCCAGAAGAAAAAATACTAACAATCATCCTGTTCTAAAGTTTACATTCCCTGGCTCTTAATGTGTCGTAAAATCTGTTATGTGAAATAGGTTATTAATGTGTTCTGTTGCCTTCTGTGTTTTGTTGCCTTCAACATCAGTGAATGTTTGCACCTTTTTTAATAGTTGTGACCGAGTCCCTCAGTTGTCCTCAGTATGAAAAGATGGATCTCAAAGATGCTGTTGGAAAGGGGTCAAATATGCAGAATATTCTGGAAAAGCAAAGAAAATGCTGGACCTGGAGGATTTTTCTGAAGATCATTGGGCAGTTTAACTGCTCAGGACAAACAAGGGACTCATGAACTACTATCACAAAACATAAAATCAGTACAATATTAAGAATCAAGGTTATGTAAACTTTTGAACTGGGTAATTTTGATAAATTCAGCTATAATCTTGTCTTGTGAATTATATTTAAACATATTTTATGTGAAATAGGTTATTCAGGACAGTACTAATTAAAACACAACATGGGATTTTTATGATCTCTCTTACTTTATTAACAATATTAAGATTTAGCAGATTCTGCAAGGGGTATGCAAACTTATGGGTACAACTGTATATAATATTCTGTCATTTTACGTTCTTGAAATTCTGGTTGTATTATAAAATCATTAAATGGTGCCTAGCAATCATGATTTTATTTTTCTTCTGCAGAATGGTCACCCAGACAGACTGGTGTGTGGGCTTCAAATGGAGGACAGCCTTCTTCTGCTGGACCTGGAAAAGAACCAGTGAGTGTGCAAGCACAGATATGCAGCATATGAGGGCAATGCATTATTATGTCTATCTTATGTTTCATTTTGTTTATTTATCTGCCTTTCTACCACCTCAATCATGTCTGCAGTGATCTACTGCCTAAGCTGCCTAATGTCTTCTACTACCTGCCAAATGGAAGTGGGGTGTCCATGGAAGAGAGCCAGGTGGTATGTTCATTTTTATTAATTCATTAATGTGCCATTTGTATTAGTGTTAATAGTTTAAATAAATGCAGATGTAAAGCTAGTAGCACCTTGCATTTTACAGAAACAGTGACTATTGTTTCTGTCTCAAAAATGCTCTGGATTTTTCCCATGGATCCTGTGAGATTGAAAGTAGACCATCATGTCTGTGTGTGTGTCAGATAGATAGAGAGAGAAGGGGAAATATTTAACTACACCTGTTCTCTATTAGGCTCAGTGTTACTATCATGGCTCTGTGAGAGGGTTCCCCCAATCCCGTGTGGCCATCAGCACCTGTGCTGGCTTACGGTAAGACTCTACTTGGTAGTCTTCTATTGCTGTAAGTTTAGTCTGCTGAGGTTCATTTGGTTTAGAGTATTGCGCTACTGCAGTCCTGTTGTTCATGTAATCTTTAAGATGTATGATAGTTCATATTGGGTGTTTTTTTTCTGAAGCAGAATGTTTAAATAAAATTCTCTAAATTGCACTGCACTACAATTGATTATGTAGCAAAGAGTGTGCTTGTGAGTCATAATCTTATGAGGCTGGAGACTGTTGAATATGAGCAACCTTTTATCCTATAGGTAAGTAATGAGAGGAATATGAGTGTTTGAACCATGCTCCTGGTCGTGTGCTGAAAACGTGTAGTATTTTGTGCAAAATTATACATTCAGTCATCTACATTTATACTGAATGTATAAATGGCAGAACCTATTCCAGTAGCATTGGGCATGATGTGTCCCTCAATCACAGGGTGCACATTCACACCTAGGTACAATTTATCATCGCCAATCTATCCATTGACTCAACATAGAGAGTAACCCAAGCTCAGGATCGAACCACCGACCCTGGAGCTGTGAGGCAGAAGTGCTCCCCATTGCTGTCATGCCCATTGCGCTGTCATCCCAGAATTCTACACAAAGACATAATTACTATGAATATTTTTTGATGCTGGTAAACCCTGTGTCTGATCACTGCATGACCTGTAGATCAATGGACCAGGTCAGCTCAGAGTCGAGTAATATTCTTCCATGGAATGTAGTTCATAAAGACCCTATTATAACCTATGTTCAGTTTAATTACATTCATTATGAGTATAAGAAGGTTAAAGAATTTTTCACAGTCAAAAGTATCATTTATACACAAGTATTGGGTTTAAGCCTGTATGCATGGACGGTAATATAATCTGATGTATAGTGGGGAAGGGGAAATCAATATTAGAGAAGCAACTCTCTTGCTTATCTCTGCAGGGGAGTGATTGTAATCAATGCGAGTTTGAGCTTTGAACTGCAGCCAGAGGAATATGATGAAGGCGTAAGGAGAAGTGGTCGTTCAGAAGAAGAGAAGGAATTGCACACACTTTACCCAACCCAGCAGCTGAGCTCTGAATCTGGGGGATGTGGTGTTTCTCACACCTTTATACCTCCCATTCAGTTTATTCCACAAATACACAGGGTGAGAGCTGTGTGTGTGTGTGTGTGTTTGTGTGTGTGTGTGTGTGTGTGTGTGTGTGTGTGTGTGTGTGTGTGTGTTTTCCTGTAACTGTCTATAATCATAATGTGAAGAAACACCTCTGTCTGTCGCACTCATTTATTCCTCTGTGTTTATGTTTCATAGACTAAAAGAGATATTCTTTTAGAGACTAAATACATTGAGCTGGTATTGGTGGTTGATCACAAGGAGGTAAGTGTATGTTTCTGTTAGTGTTGTATTCGATGCAGTCTGTATGAATTTGTTCAAATAGTTACAGGTTTCACTGTGTCATGAAGGGCTTGGCACTTATAATACAGTCCTGTTTTGTTTGAAAGTAGTGCCATAGAATGTCCTATTATGTTTTGGCCAAGTCAAGTAAAAAACAAATGAACAAATTTCATGCAGTTCAGCAATCCACATTTATTACTCCAGCACCATCTACTGGTAATTCTACTGCTCTGTAAACAGATGGTATTTGCAGGATGCTGTAATATTTTGTTATCTGTTTAAATATAGATTGATATTGATGTGGGTGTTTGCTATTTGATGTTGATGTTTTTTTTTTTGCATGTATGTCTGTCACAGTACCTAAATTATCAGAAGAACAATATGACTATTATTTATCGCATGCTGGATGTGGCCAACCAGGTAGACTGGGTGAGTTCATTTGTGGGATTTGTTTTGATAATGTCGTCGCATTTCAAAATTAGTGTTTTTTTGTATCTACAAATAAAAAATGCACATCTATAAGCAGCATTCAATCCATTTAAAAGAGTATTTTTTATTCAAATATAACTGAAAAACAGGCAAAAAAAAAGTATGTAGGCATTTATATCCTTAATTTATAAGGAGGAAGTAAATTAGTTCTTCTGCTGTGTTTGAATTGACCTGAATGTACACTCACTGAGAAGTTTATTAGGAACACTATACTAATACTGGGTTGGGCCTCCGTTTGATCTCAGCACAGCCTCTATTCTTTTTGCCATGGATTCCACAAGATGTTGGAAGTATTTCTTGGAGATTCCGGTCCATGTTGACATGATTACATCACACAATTCCTGCAGATGTTTCAGGTTCACTTTCATGCTGTGAATCTCCCGTTGTACCACATCGCAAAGCTGTTCTGTTGGATTCAGATCCGGTGACTGGGAAGGCCACTGAAGAACACTGAACTCATCGTTATGTTCATGAAACCAGTTTGAGATGACTTTTGCTTTGTGACATGGTGCATTGTGGAAGTAGCCATTAGAAAATGGTAAATTGTGGCCATGAAGGGATGCACATGGTCAGCAACAATAGTGAAATAGGCTGTGGCGTTCAAGCAATGATTAATTGGTATTACAGGCCCAAAGTGTGCCAAGAAAACATTCATAACACCAATACACCACATCCACCAGCCTGGTGACACAAGGCAGTTTGGGCCCATGGATTCATGCTCTTGCTGAATAATTCTGACCCTACCATCTGTGTTCTTCAGCAGAAATTCAGATTCACCAGATCAGGCTACAAAGTTCCAGTCATCATCCGTCCAGTTTTGGTGAGCCTGTGCCAGTGCAGACTTAGCTTTCTGTTCTTGGCTGACAGAAGTAGAACCCGACATGATCTTCTGCTGTTGTAGCCCATCTGCCTCAAGTTTTGATGTATTATGCATTCTGAGATACTTTTCTGTTCACCACAATTGTACAGTTTATCTGAGTTATTATTTTCTGAGTTACTATAGCCTTTCTGTCCGCTCAAACCAGTCTGGCCATTCCCCATTGATCTCTCTCATCAACAAGGGTTTTCTGTCCCGAGAATTGTTGCTCAATGGATGTTTTTTTTTATTACACCATTCTGAGTAAACTCTACTAACTGTTGTGGGTGAAAATCCCAGGAGATCAGCAGTTACTCAAACCAGCCTGTCTGGCACCAACAATTGTGCAGTGATCACTGAGATAAACATTTTTTCCCATCTCCCATTTGGTTGACGTTTTGTTCTCCCTCTCAGTTCTATCGGCCACTGAATGTGCGAGTGGCCCTGGTGGGGCTGGAGATCTGGAGTGATCAAGATAAAATCCTGATAGATAAGAGTCCCAGTGACACACTCAGCCGTTTTTTGGAGTGGAGGAACAGAGAGCTGCTGCCACGACTACGCCATGACAATGCACAACTAGTCATGTAGGTTCTAATCATTAAGGATTTGGAAGGCATGGATTGTGTTAATTCAAACAGTGGCTATAACAGTGTAAAATGTATACAGTATGATTGGATTGATTATAATACAGTGGGATTTTATTGATTGTTTTAAAAGGGGTGAGTCGTTTGATGGCACAACAGTGGGCATGGCCTCTCAGTCTTCCATGTGCACCAAGGACAGATCTGGAGGGGTTAATGTGGTGAGACTCTTCATGAAATTAAATTGGACATCCAGAACTGCTTTGTGACTTTCACTGGGTTAAAATTCCAAATACGTTCATATGCAATAGTGCAAAAACATATGCAATATGCAATAGTGAAAAAACATTACTGATGTGAGATAGCACACACCAGAACAAGCTCCTCAACCATGTTCTTGTGCTGTAGGATCACCTAGTAAGTGTGCTGGGGGTTGCATCCACAGTGGCGCATGAGCTCGGCCATAACCTGGGAATGAACCATGACACAGCTGAGCGCCGTTGCCATTGCCAGAATGAACCACGCCTTGGAGGATGCATCATGGAGCCGTCTACAGGGTGAGTGCTTCTTGGTAAATTAGTAAGGGAATCCATATATAACAATAACATTATATGACTACAACCTAAATAGCTGTCATTATAACTGCTTACAGCTTCACAGTTTAAAAAATGACACTATGAGCAGTTGAAGTGTTCAACAAGATTTGGTTAGATTTGGAAACTGCTAGAATATTTCTTAAAACTAGCTAATTAATAGGGTTCCTGTAAGCACTGAATAGCTACATTGCTCTGATTTTTGCTACTAAGTGGTGGAGGCATTATGTCCAACATTATCGTTGGTGTGATATCACAAGGACAAGTGGTTAATTGTTTTTAGGATTTATATGGAACGATCATTCTAACCAGCAGATGAATTGATTTAGAGTTTGAATTTAGAATGTTTAGAATTGACTAAAACATGGCCAAGGTCACAGCGAGGTCAAATATCTGAACTAGATTTTCTTCAATATTTTTCTTCCTGTTTGTAATACAGTGATGTTACTTACAGTGTCATGATCATGAGCTCAAACTCCATTTTCTGAATATCTTAAGATTTTTACCATCAGTCCTTAGGTGGTTTAATGTAGGATCACACCCATATGTGGATCTTCCATAAACTGTTGCCATGACATTGGATGGCCACAATTGTCTAGAATGTCTTTGTATACTGTAGCATTATAATTGACCATCACTGGAACTAACTGAGGACCAAACCTGTTGCAGCATGACAAAGTGAGGTCTATGAAGGCATGGTTATCCATGGTTTATCTCAACCCCACTGAACACCTTTGGGATGAATTTGAACACTGAATATGTGCCTGACATTATTAATGTTCTTGGGGCTGAATTGGCAAAATCCCCACAGCCATGGCCCAAAATCTAGTGGAAAGCCTTCCCAATGAGTGACGGTTATTATAACAGCAACTGGGGGAACAAATTTGGAATACGATGTTAAACAAGCACGTATGGTCAGGTATGAATGGTCAGGTAACCACATTCTATTGTGTACACACATAAAGGATAATGGATGCAAGCAAATTAAGAACAAGAAGGACTAGACATATTGGCAATGGAGGTATCCCCATCATGATGTTAAGTTCTGCTTGCTGTTTATTACAGTGGGATATCCTGCGTGAATGTGTGCCATATTTCAAGGAATGTGTAGCACATTAACGCATTTTATATTAACAGTAACTATTCCAGAGTTCCATATAGATATTAAATGGTGTACCATCACACCTACTGTACAATTACACATGTACATAGAATAAAAGTTTACTGAAGAAGCGATTTACATCTATCTGAAGGTCCAGCATTATCAGACTGTTAGCCTTCTCCAGTCTCAGTTGTATGTGTTTTTTTTTTTTTTGTTTACAGGTTCATGCCAGGTCAGCTGTTTAGTAGCTGCAGTGAGAAAGATCTCTCTCTGAACCTGATGCACGGTGGAGGCATGTGCCTTTTTAACGTGCCGCAGCCGGAAAAGATGCTGGGAGGGCCACGCTGTGGCAATCTGTACGTGGAGAAGGGAGAGGAGTGTGACTGTGGCCTACTTGATGTAAGAAGTGGACACTCCTTGTATTCGACTTAAATATACGTAAAGAAGACTGTAGATTTCTGATGTATTGGTTGTGTGTGTGTGTGTGTGTGTGTGTGTGTGTGTGTGTGTGTGTGTGTGTGTGTGTGTGTGTGTGTGTGCAGGAATGTATTGATCCATGTTGTAATGCCAGCACCTGTAAGCTAGTTCCAGGTGCAAAGTGTTCCTCTGATGGCATTTGCTGTGAGAACTGCAAGGTATGTATGATGTGTTTTATTTTTGTTACAATTCATGCATGATCATAACTGGTACTGTAATAATAGCTTTTATTAATCTCCCCATTTCCCTTATCTCACATCTCTCCTGTCTCTTGCTTGCTTTCCTTTGCTCTCTTTCTGCAGCTACGTGTTGCTGGATCGTTGTGTCGAGAGCCTCTGGGAGAATGTGATCTACCAGAGTACTGCACTGGTGCCTCACCACACTGCCCACCCAATGTGTTTCTTCAGAATGGTGAGACGTGTCAAGATGGCACCTCCTACTGCTACAGTGGCGTGTGTACTATTATGGATGAGCAGTGTCTAATGCTGTGGGGAGCCAGTAAGTGAAACCTGTTCTCTTATATAATCATACGTAAGAAACACCGAGTCAATTTGTGTTACTATTCTGTAAGAACACAGTGTGTGTTTAGTGTAGCACAAAAATGGTGCTGTGCAGAAGTCTTAGGCACATTCAAAGAAATGCTTAAAGCAAAAATGTTTTAAGAATAATGTAATTAAAGGATTCTACATTTTAAAAAATACTATAAGGAGCAGTAAACAGTAATAAACTAAACAAAGTTAGTGTATGGTGTGAAAACCCTTCGCTTGACTTGAATATGTTGCTTTCTTTAAATATAAAATGTTTTTGTACTGACTCAATAATTTCTATACAGAGTGCATATGACTTTTTGCACAATAGTGTATATGCCTCAGATCTGTTTGTGGGTTAATCTCTTAATATGGGTTAAAACTCCATATTTCTAAGGGGTCTTTTCTAAAAACTAATATGTGTTTTTCATCCTCTCAGACTCCACTCGTGCTCCTCCAGTCTGCTTCTCCTCTGTTAACAAACAGGGCAACATGTTCGGCAACTGTGGCCAGATGCCCAATGGCTCCTATATTCCCTGCTCAAATGAGTATGTGTCCTCAAGTTCTCAACTCTGCTAGAGTAGTGTCTAAAACCAGATAATAGCTACATAAATCAAAGTGCTTGGATTTTGCTGCATATAATATTTGAATAAAGAAGGATAGAAAGAACAAGGATATCACTTTGTTTTCTTGAAAGATCAATTCAATTATGACTGAATACTCAGCTGAATGCTTACAAGTGTTAGTTATAGAAATTCTGTTCTGTGTTTTGTTCTTTTTTCCAGTGATGTGCAGTGTGGTCGAATCCAGTGTCAGGGTGGCAGTGATCGCCCATTGATAGACTCAAATGCAAAGATTCTGACAACCAAGGTGAAACTAAACAACAGTGAATTTACCTGTCGAGGAGCATATTTCCGTCTGGGTGATGATGTCTCTGACCCAGCCATGGTAGCTCAGGGAACTGCATGTGCTCCTGGCAAGGTCAGAGTTTTCACAAGGCACACATATTTACATATATAACATATGATAGACTTGAATAGTTTCCAATATTTGTATACCAATAACTCATTGCTAGTAAACTTCATGTTTACTGTAGATGAAGACTATCTTAAAATGTAACTGATTAAATTATTTTAGTTTAATAATGCACCTATTGGCAATAATGTATGATTTTCCCTTTTCACGGAGTAAAATATCTATGCTGTAGTGGCAGTGTAGTAACTTATATTGTTTATTGTAATATGTATCTACTATCTCTTTCTCTCTCTCTCTCTCTCTCTCTCTCTCTCTGTCTCACTCTCTCTCTCTTTAGGTGTGTTTAGAGCAGCGCTGCCAGGATGTGTCTGTCCTTGGTGTTGAGGAGTGTCGAGAGAAGTGCAATGGCCACGGGGTGAGAAGTTCACACTTGCAGCTCTGCTTCCTTTTCTCTTTTTTTTTTTTTTTTTTTT
>JAFFST010051042.1:351682-374143 GCA_022414735.1 Noturus placidus | reverse complement strand
TGAGGCCTGAAACGTGGCAAAAGGTCGAACAATTCAAGGGGGCCGAATACTTTCGCAAGGCACTGTATGTGTGTGTGTGTGTGTGTGTGTATGTATCTATATGTATATATAACTCTGTGGTCACACTAAGTATACCCTAAATATAATAAAACTTAGTTCTTGCTTCACGTCTGATCGGAGTGAGTGCTCCCTTAAACTATGTCATCTAAAGTGTGTAAAGGCAAAAATGAGATGAGGTGTAGATGGAGATTCACTCACCAGTGACTTGCCGTTGTGTGAGTCATACGTGCTGTAAGTGGAATACATAGGAATGTCGGGGTTATAATAGCCCATTTGGTCTGGATCAGACACATTCATGAAGCCACGCTGTCTCCACCAACAGCACCAAAACAGCAGCTGTGAGGAGGAGCATGCTTTATTTTATGTTTCAGCAAAACAATAGTGACACAACAGCCATGTTCCATTCACAGCAAGGGCACACTGGTGTGAACATCAGAATCATGCATTACACCCAAGTAAAAAATGCAGGTTTTGATGCAGAAGTATCACAAGAGCTCCAATATGTCACAGTATATTTATAGTAAAGCAAAAAAGAAGAAACATAAAAGAGTATGATACAGCTTAGTTAAATTTTTTAAATGATTTGATTGGTAGTCTATTTGAGGCTCACCAGCAGTATGAGCAGGACAAGCATGAAGAAAAGTATGATGGCTGCCAGCACCAGGATGGCAATGCCCCAACTGGGCACACCCTGCTCTGTTACCATAGTGTCTGACACTTCCGGTCCTGTGGGCTTTTGGGTTATGGTTTTCCCTGAACTGGAAGCAGATGTGGCTGAGATGTTTCTGCTTGCATGTACTGCTGTTGTTGAAGAACTGGAAGCAGACATGGCTGAAGTGTTGCTGCTTGCATGTACTGTCGTGGTTAAGGGACTAAAACCAGAGATGTTTGAAATGTTGCCACTTGCATGTACTGTCGTGGTTAAAGGACTAGAACCAGAGATGTTTGAAATGTTGCCGCTTGGATGTACTGTTGTGGTTAAAGGACTAGAACCAGGGATGTTTGAAATGTTGCCGCTTGGATGAATTGTCATGGTTAAAGGACTAGAACCAGAGATGCTTGAAATGTTGCCACTTGAATGCAGTGTCATGGTTGAAGGACTAGAACCAGAGATGTTTGAAATGTTGCCACTTGAATGCAGTGTCATGGTTGAAGGACTAGAAGCTGACATGGTTGAGGTGATGGTGCTTGGATGCACTGCTGTAATGCTGTTGTCTGAGATACTATTATTTGAAGTAGTCTCAGAAGCAGAATGGGTGACGTTACTGTCGTTAGTGTTGGAATGAGTTTGTGTGCTTCCAGTTGTGTCATTAATATTGTTTGTTGATTCTTCTGAGCCACTGCTGGTCAAGGAAGAAGATGTAGATGCTATAGAACTTTTGTTTCCATATCTGTGGTCAGATAACTCTGTAGGGGTGTGGCTTGTAGGGCTGGTGATGGATGTAGTCATAGAGGCGATAGAAGGAGAAATGTTTGGCAAGACAGGAATGGGTTCTTGATCTACAAGGGGAAGACAGAGTCATACAGATAGTTAAGGTTTTACAATCATTCATGACTCTGTAATGGATTTATAATCTATAATGTATTGTCTACAATCTACTGAGCATGTATTAATGTTAAAGCATATAATGGCTTCAGACTGTTGTCTAATTCTGTCTGTATGCTTAATGCTTCAGTCACTCACTGTCCTGTATCGTACAAAAAACTCTTATGAACTCTTATAAACTCTTATTCATATGAGAAACAATATGAGGGACTTTTACCTGCAGTATAGTTGATGTTTAGATGCAGCAGCATCGCAGGGTAATGTTGATAATTGGTAACGAAGATGTTTTTAAAAGTCTTTCCACTTATTTGTTTAGTTCCAAATAACACTATGGAATTGGCAATCACAGATCCATTGCTGATTAAATAAAATTACACATTACAATTACACATTACTCCAGGCCATGGCTTATAAAAACATGTGCATGATTTCAACTTTATTATTAATTTTAATGTATTTGATGTTTAAACTTTTTTTTTCTTTACCTGAAAGTCATCTCTGCAATTTCTTGATACTGAGCTGATGGTGTAAATTTATACATCTCAAAAAACTGAACAAATGGGGGGAAATAAGAAATTTGCTAGGTTTAAAATCAATGATCCAAAATACATGAAATAGTATACGAATAAAAATGCTAGTATAAGTCAATTGCATTGTAAAGTTTTTTTCCTTTGAGTGTATGATTACTCATTAATGAAGTTTTTTACTCTTGAGACTGTCTTGGTTGGTTGGTTAAGAATAAGGCATCTTACCACATTCTCAACTTCCTGTCGTAGTATCTTATAGTACTGTGATTGGTGGTCTTCAAGTGAGGCGTTGTAAATGCGGTTAGTTATTTTTATGCTAATGATAAAGGCAGAGATTTCATTTGAAGTTGTTGTGCCAACTCCAGGAGCTTCTGTATCATTGCCAGCTGTAATCACACCTGCAAAAAACACAGATCCATGGAAAATATTTACTCAAGATAATCAGCAATCTGCCAAATGGCCAAATTGATTGTATTTCAACGTATAATGAAATAGAGATATTAATGTTATGCTGTATTGCCATTAAATTAAGGAAATTTCATTCAAACATATTTGGAGACAACTAGATTATGGATAAAACTTGTGGCAATGACACCAGAGAATATTTTACAAAATAAAAACTAAATAATATCTCCTTCATTATTGTTATTATTACTATTATTATTACTATTATTATTATTATTATTATTATTATTATTATTATTATTATTATTGTTGTTGTTGTTGTTGTTGTTGTTGCAGTCTTAGATTTTTAGAAATTTGAACAATTGTAAAAATCCATAGTAGTGGAATACTGCTTATTCTGTACATACCTTTTAGTGGTCCTTGAGAAGAATAAAGCATTATATATATAAAAACATGTTATACATTTTAGTGAAGAGGTTGGCTTACATCACTATACTGTGTTCAATGTACTATATAGTTATACAAATTTGTGTGATGCCTTTCTAAAAGGCTTTGTAATTCAGTTATTCATAGTTTTCACACGACCTGTTGCTCATAATTGTAAATATTGCAAATTGATCATTCTCCACCTGTTATCATCTTAATTGTGTATATATATATATATATATATATATATATATATATATATAACACCTTACCTGACCAAAGCATTAGGAGTCCAGTAATCCAATAAAGAGACATTTCTTTGTTGATAACGCACATCAGTGCTAACCCTTCAGCCTGTAAACTCTTCTGCTTGGCTTTTGTCCTAATGAAACAGTGCTTTAGATGCAGTGCCTCACTATGAGAGTGAACAGTCTCTTTATTGTTTGAGCACCTGAGCAGGCACTGGGGTGGGACCCATCTGCTTAATCAGTGGGCCAGACGGATACTTTATTTTACACAGGAAGATATAGGTACCTGTGTTTCTGTATAAAAAGGATACAAAAATATAGATTGGAATTGACTGAATAACTTTTTCTATGACTGTGAAGATTCCTTTATTGTTAAAAGGTCATGAAGATGTCATAAATCAGATAAGGCAAGCCTCCTCAACTACAGTAGATGTTTGTTCTGATATGACACTCGTTACTGCCCACTAGTGATTCATGTTGGAGCTTTGCTGTTCATTTTGAATCCAAGGTCAAAAACTGTAATAATTTTTTTTCCTTTTATGAATGGCCAGTTTAGGCTATTCACAGGGAAAAGCCTCTCAGGTAGGGCTCAGTTGAAACATGTGAACATGTATAGCACAGGCAAGATGTGATATAATTAACAGTCAAAGACAGTTATGGAAAATTCAAAAGTAGGTAGCCTATTTGCGGTTTTAAATTGAGGTCACAAAACATGAGAAGCTTTGATTTGATTGAAGGTAACATGCTAATGTAAGCAGTTTTTTTTAAAGTATCAGTAGAAGTGGTTAGTCAAGACAACACAATGCTTTATAGTGTCTTTCTGATTTTTCTCTTTCAGCTTATATATGCTGGTAAGGCAGTTTATTTTTTTTTAAATACATTTCTATAAATAAACATATGTGTAAATTCTCTTCAGTAAAATAATCGAAAATGTTTTTTTTTCTTAATGTGTTGTGTGTCATAGGATGGACTCTGGTCTTTCAGTCTTCCAGTTTGACTGTGGATGATGGTACAAATGTCACGTTAACATGTGATATAGCAAATGCATTTGGTCAGTGCTCCTCTGTCAGATGGCTCCTGTACCAACAAGAAAATGGCCTTAGGATCTACAACTCAGGCTTCAGGACCATTACCACAAAAGCTAAGCGAGACACACTATGTTCACTGAAAATTTCCAGAGCCAGTCCTTCAGATAACGGCACATTTTATTGTTTACTGTTAAATGAAGGTGTGGATTATATGGGTAATGGAACAGCACTGATAGTCATGGGTAAATGTCCTTAATAAAGCTATGTACTAATTAAAAATTTAGATAAGTTTTCTTTTCTAGTCCCTATTGTAATTTGTGTTTGATGTCAGTTTTTGTTTATTTCAGATCCCGATATAACCAACAAGCAGAACCTGAACACTCATGACCACAAGACGGATTCACTACAAGGTATTTTTATAATTACTGCAGAATTAAGCCTTATTTTGTTAATGAGTTCATTTGTTTTTTAATCTAAATGAAGTTTAAATTTTTTTGGAGTCATATCACCGATATTTACCACTAATAATTTTATTCAAAGGTACAAGGTTTGAGTATTGTAACTCAGGAATGCACCCACTGTGTCACATATTGATTGTTATCTCTGTCATCTATAAACCATCTGTTTAATGGTTTATTGTAGTTAAGGAACATCAGTGTTTGGTCCCCTTGGCTGTTTTGGGAGGAATCTCACTTCTGATCATCTTCGGAATCCTAGCCATATGTGCCTGCATATACAGAAGAGGTATGTCATGAATATTCAATGTAAAAAATAAGAAATTATTATATCTGGAATAAGATATTATCGGTAGCCTATAAATATTAAGCCATTTCAGTGTGCTGTAGATACCATTTTAAAATAGAAAAAAATATATATTCAGGTATGAAATCTGGAAAAAGATGAGTGTTTGTAATATACAGTATACTGGTGCAATAATTTAACATTGAGGTGTTTAATTTCTTCAGCTATTTTGATTCTTGGGAGTGACAATAATGCATCACAGCAACATCAACAAGTAAGAATAAGAAGTACAGATATATTAATGGTTTTATTTATGTATTTATTAATTTATTAATTTATTTGACATATTCACAGGAATGTTGTGCTAATAAATAGTATATAACTATAATAGCTATTTACTGATGGCCATTAAGTCAACACCACATTTTGTATAAATTGTGAATCTGTTGACCAAATTATGTTGGTGATTTTGAGAGCTAGTAAAAAACAAGATCTCATGGACTAGTCAAAGAGGCAAAAAGGTACATAAAAAAAATCAAATACAGAAATACTTCACTGGCTCTGCTAATTCTTATTTTACTTTCAAAAATAAATAATTGAATGTGTCTGCAATCATTCTCCACAGTCCACCAGTGAGACCCAGTATGCTACCCTGAAGTTTGTACCTAGGAGACATGACCGTGTTGCAAACTCCTGAGCCTAAATCTTCAGTGGTAACAATTATTTTGGTTGAATGTAAAATTTGTTTGAATCTAACATTTTTTTCAAATAATTGTTTTGTCTGTATACTTTTCTTACTCTATTACCTCCCCAATAATAAATGCAGTATAATAACTAATGGTGGGTTATAGTTTCCACCACTGTAAGAATTTAGTAAGAATACTGTATATATATAATTCTTTCTTTTCTTTTCTTTTTTTAAATCATGGACTCCTGGCTATGCTTCACACACCCCTGGGGGTCCCTAGACCCTACTTTGAGAACTATTGTCATATACAATATGAGCTGAGTCATTTGGGCAGGAAATCGAGAACTGTGATGGAGACTGGTCATGTTTATCAAGACATGGTCTCTCAGCCAGTTCCCCACTAGAAGGCAGCAGATTTTCCTTTATACATAGGCTACAGAGGTACATAATCTCTAGACTAGATTTACATTTTGGCTACCTTTGATTTGTGATTTTGCTCTTTTGATATTGTCCTAATGTGTGTGCTGGAATTTTTGTTTTTATTTGATTTTTTTTGTCTCAATTAAAAGAAGAGAACACAAAGTGGCTGTGAATGTGGTTTATTTTTGAAGGAACCATAGTAATAAACTCAGAACAAGACAGAACAACATTTCAGCAGTGAAAGAGACCAAGTTCAGATGAGTTTTCCAAGAAGAAGAAGTGCAGAAACATGGAGACCTTTCTGGCTTTTAAAAGAACAAACAGAACTACCCTATATCTCTGAACACAGCATGTGATGTCATGTCTTGTGAATGTTCTGGCCCATGTCTTGCCAGTGGCAGTGTTGAAATGTTGCAACACAGATGCAAATTAATGGCTAGCTTAGGGTCCCTTTGCATCTATAAAACACTATCCTCATGTATAACACCATAATGTGCCTGAATTGTTTTCAGATTTTGGTATACTAATAGTTAGCGACAGATAAAATGTCACCTACTAGCATCTTGGCTAGAGATTTCGACGTTTACTCCAACAAAAAGGGGAATTGCCTATGAGCAGTGACAGTTGGGCAAATGTCCATTTGCTATTGCCATTAGAATCTATATTTTACAGTAAACAAAACTATTAGTTGTATGTATCATGGCATGTTTCATACAGTAACTGTGCATGATTCTGTTTATAATAAAACTTTTTTTAAACATCTTTTTATGATTTTCTGCTCCATCCTCTCTGTTTTCTTTAAATGCAGATGAGACTTTTCATTGCATGTAGCCCTCAAGACATGATTTTTTTATATATATATAATAATTTATATAGCGCTTTTTACAATGGTACATTGTCTCAAAGCAGCTTTACAGAAATATCACACACCAATGGTAGCAGAGCTGCCATGCAAGGTGCTAGCTTGCCATCGGGGGCAACTTAGGGTTCAGTGTCTTGCCCAAGGACACTTCGGCATGGGATCACCCGGGCCGGGATTCGAACCACCAACCCTACGATTAGTGGATTAGTGGACAACCCGCTCTACCGACTGAGCCACAGCCGCCCTATTCAATCATCTTCAGTAACCTATCCTGGTCACGTAGACTATCAGACAATCATGTAAAAAAATATATATATACATATTCAATTATTTTACAACTAAGGAAAAAAAACCACATCCGGGGGTGTTAAACGTCGCCGTTTCTTTCTATCGGTCGGGAAAAGAATCAAAGAATATCCCAAACATGTTGTTGTTTTCTGCAGCTCTGTAAAAGATTACTTCCGAGTCAAAGGGTATTTGGGTTGAACAAGATGGCGGCCTCCTTAGAGTTGTTTTGCTGGAAAGGGAGTTGGGGTTTGCCTTCTGTTGATACTGACAGTCTAATAGTTTTGGTAAGCCGTTTATATTGTTGTATTCTGTATTACTTGTTTAACCGGATTTATCTAAAATAGTAGGCGTTTACACTTTAGCGGGTATTTTGTTACTCAGCACTGACTGGGTGTTAATCATCTTAATTCCATTGCATTAAGGTTAAAAATAAACAGACTGATTTTAATAAAAGTGCTGTCGTTCACTCAGTGTAGATACATGTCTTTCTTTTAGGAAAGCACGTGACTTGCTCAGAGACTAAAGCTTCGTTTGTTAAATATATTAATGACTTAAACTTTAAAATGTAAAATATAAAGTGTCCGTAGTGTATGACTGTGTGTGTGAGTGTGTATGTGATTGTGCCCTGCGATGGACTGGCACCCTGTCCAGGGTGTACCCCGCCTTGTGCCCGATGCACCCTGGGATAGGCTCCCCCGTGACCCTGAAAATGAGTAGGCGGTTGAAGATGGAGGGATGGATGGATGGATGGATGGATGGATATAATGCAGTGCTTATGGGAGTTGAGACGTCACATGGTGTCGGAGCTGCTCTTTCTCAAATGTACAGTCTTCTCGAAACCCCCAAAATACATTTAATCGTTTAAAAGTCTGAGCAGCTTGGCGACGCGATTAGGCTTTCTGAGAGCAGACACTTACACCTCGATATTTTTCAGCAGGTTTGACTTTATGTATAAGGTTGTAGTTTGAGCACGCGCACGAAACTGACTAAGAACAGCGATAATGGAATTTAAAATAAATAAATGAACATGGACAACCACAAACAGTAAAGCAGTATGGAGTTCTTCTGTCAGATGAACGTAATTGGCATACTTTTGTTCTGCTTGTTAGGAAGGGAGAGACACATAAACACATGCTTTAGACCCTCAGTATCCAAAACACACTTCACTTTTGCAGAACAAGCAATTATTCAAGATCTGGGAATTGTAATGTTATGATAAATCTTTCATTTTCATTTAGTAAGCCATAAAGTTTCACCCATAATAACATGAAAGCAGATCCGGCTGTGTATCTTTGTAAATCTCATTCACTTACTCGTTTTCAGTAACCACTTAATACTGGTTAGAGTCAAGGTGGATACGGAGTCTATCCCAGGAACACTGGGCATGAGGCAGCAATACACCCTGGATGGGATGTCGGTCTATTACAGGGCACCATACACACACATTCACACACTCGTTTGCACGTTGGGGAAATTTATGTTAGTCAATACATGTACTGGTATGTATTTGGGAGCTGGGAGGAAACCCATATAGACAGTAACTAGAGCTCGGGATCAAACCAGGGAACCTGGAACTGTGAGGCGGCCATCTATTTTTGCATATGTTTAATCAACATGTTGGCATGCTAAACGTGTTTCTTAATTCCAAGAGCACTGGACTTGGGTTCTTGAGTATTAGAATAAATCCTGGGCGTTAAAAAATTACGTCAGTGAAAGACACACAAGAACACATACAGAGAAACACCCGAGTTACATAATGCTTGTGAAGTTACACACAGATTTTGGCCGTACACTTTTCATCATGTCTCAGTATTGTAAGGAGACTTGTGCTGCAGGGCACATGGGTGTACATTTTTATGATGCTTCTAACAGCTGGTGTGAATTTAAACACTGATTTAAAATAAAAGTTTAATGTTGTATTAAACCAGGACTTTGATGGCTGCACTTGAAACCAGGAAAATTATCATGTATCAGTATCAAGTGTTAATGCACGTAGTCTGCACTGGTGGATTTTGAATGTCACACAAACTTTAGTGCGACTCATTAGTTTATGTCTAGGATAGTGCAAATGGGGAATAAATGGATGGCACACAATCAAAATAGTAAACATCAGTATAAACCAGTAAACAGACCCTTGCACTGGCACAAATATTTTAGGAACTTTTGGGAAATTTTCCATAAAGTTCCAGTTGTTTTCTACTTTAACACAGTTTGCACATATATAATCCATGTGTGATAGAAAGTACTGGTGCAGAAATGTTCTGTGCTGATTCTGATAACTGCAGCAGTATACTTGTTTGTTTCTTATTTACACTTTGTGTTCTTCAAATTTCATCCATTAAAACAAGGTCTTGTGATTTAGCTAGCATTAAGCCATGGACAGACTGGATTTTCTGGTGTGAATGAACAGCTAACCAGCTCGGTAGATTGTTGTTTGTGAGTGTCCACTAACCCATTGGTAAAATTTGTATATGTATATACATTAGGGATGTAACAAAACATATTGTGACATGATGTGCCTCATGGAAATGTGCAATATCAGCATTCTATTAAATATGTAATGCAATTGCACTGTTTGCACATCAGAGGTCCCAACCTATGTATCCCATTGAGTTAAAATATATAGACAGCACATATAGACCGCACACTGGTCGTATCGGGTTCTTTCATGGAGAACCTGTGCCATTACCAATACTAGAATTGTCTGCACTTGTGAAGTGACCGATAGCTCTGGAAGTTATTAGGTTACATGACCACATTATACCCATTAAAAAGAGCTCTTCAGTATCTTTCAACCAACAGCAGCCCTGTTACTACTGTGCCCGAGAAAGATGCCGTGGAAGGCTGGCATTTTAGCCGACTTTGGAGCTCTATTTCTATCTAAAATGACATCTCAGCCACTGCTACAAAGCTCAGTATATTTTAATTGAACCTTTTCTCAGGTGCTAGACTTTGTTTATTCAGTCAATTGAATTTTGTTTTTCGAGAATTTATTTGTTTCTTTCTTTCTTTCTTTTTAGAATATGGTGTAGTACATTTTGTACACCTGAAGTACATTTTGCTGACAATTTTAAACATTTGTTTGTGGCCATTTTTGGTTTATTCACAGTTTTATACAGATATAAATGCACATCGTTTTGCATTGAGGGGCGCACGGTGGCTTAGTGGTTAGCACGTCCGCCTCACACCTCCAGGGTCCAGGGTTTGAGTAGGTGCCAGGGCCATGTGGGTGCTGAGTTTGCATGTTCTCCCCGTGTGTCGGGGGTTTCCTCCGGGTACTCCGGTTTCCTCCCCCAGTCCAAAGACATGCATGTTAGGCTCATTGGCGTGTCTAAAGTGTCCGTAGTGTATGAATGTGTGTGTGTGAGTGTGTATGTGATTGTGCCCTGCGATGGACTGGCACCCTGTCCAGGGTGTACCCCGCCTTGTGCCCAATGCTCCCTGGGATAGGCTCCAGGTTCCCCCGTGACCCTGAAAAGGAGTAAGCGGTTGAAGATGGATGGGTGGATCGTTTTTCATTGTTTATGATTCATAAATAAAAAAGGGGTCTTTTCATTCAAAATATTTCTTCATTCAATTTTTGTTTAAAATATTCTCAGAATATCGAAACCTGAGCCCAGAATCATGAATCGAAATATGATCGTGTATCACTACATCCCTAATGTATACATTGCTGTTATAAAACAGGGAGTCCTGAAACGTTAATAAGCATGTCCTCCTGCAGAATCTGCCAGAAAGACATGACTCTAGTCATGCGTTCTTTTTTTTCTTCTATTGGCCCAAGCTTCTAATATTGGCAAATTCTGGGTTTTATGGTTTGAAATTCCCGCAGTGAACACTCTGTGCTGTTGATACTTGACTCGGAGCATTCACTGTGGTGCTTTTTAGGGTTTATATAGCATAAATAATAGAAAGATTCATTTCCTGGATGTTTTTGATTTTATAGTATGTTTTGGTCCAATATAGAGTGCTGCTATGCTCACTGTGCAGTGTGTTTAGACTAATGCTTGTTCTGGAATGGTTAAAAATAAATAAATAAATAAATAAATAACTGGTAATTACACTTTTACATCTTAAAAATATGCTTTTACATCTTGGCTGATATTTGCATTGTTTTACTGAAGTCATAATTAAAACCATAAACTGCGTGAGGTCTTTCCTGTGGCTCTGGGGCTTCTATTCCAGAGAAATAACATATCATGGAAAGAGTTTCTTCACTTTCTTACTTTTCCACTTGGTCTCAGCCTCACCAGGAAATCCCTGTCCATATCTCTGTAACACCATAGTAGCCACATGGAATTAATTTCCGTTGTTTCAGGATCTCCTACTTTTTTTAACTTTCAAATGATGTGGCTTATTTTCAGGAGGTGGGTTCAGAAGAACTTTCCTCTTCTTGAGGTTGGGAAAATGCCTGTGGCAGTTTTTTCCCCCCTATTGTGGGGTCTATAACTACAGCCTGATTCCTGACACAGCAAGCAGTTCGTGACACATCAGTGTACTCCCACAAAGGCTGTCTAGAAAATTATAACCTGGTTCCATTCATTTTTCCATATGATTTCTGGGTTGTTCTTGCAATGAATAAACTAACAGACTGGAAGAGAGAACAGAAGAGCAAATGTTCAAATGCACTCAAGTTTTCCATCCAAACTATTTTTGTTTTCCATTAATTCCTTCATAGATAAAGTGTGTAAAGAATAAATGATGTGTGGTCTACATAAAGGCTCACCTTCAGATGAATTCAATGAGGGTTTGAGGACTTTAGTTTAATTAATCTCTCAAGCTCCGCCAGCAAGCTAAATTATTATTGTACGACTCTTTAGAGTTGCCATTTGAAAACGATCTTAACTGTATAGCCTTTGTTGACCAATTTTAGTACCGTCCAGTTTCCGTTTCAATATTTTATTGACACCTCGTGATCATATTTTAAGAGATTGCACATTACACCCAATACTAAATCATACAGTCATTCAGTATACATGATTTATTTTCACTGTTAAATCTCACGTTTTATACTGTGGTGAAATTGCAGTTTAGCATGGTTTATAGCAGAAAGTCCATTTGGAATGGTGCTTATGGCATTTTTATACGAACTGGTGCTGGGCTGTAAACTAAACTGTCAGCAGAAGCAGTTTGGCCTGCAGCAACTTTCCTGTTCATGTTTCTGTTGGACGGCGCATGGGCATTCATGGCTCTGGTTTTACGGCACGCAGTTTAAAACTGTGGAGGAATTCTCCAATAATCTGACGGCATGATGTCAGTCTTTGATGGTAATGGTGCTGTTCCAACTGGCTGTGTTGGAACGGATCGGGTCTGTTTCCACTGCTCTGCTCATTTAGGCAGTAATGCTGAGCCGCACAGTGACAGTAAAGACACTTGGATTTCATTTGACTTCTAATTTCTGGATTATATAACTGCAAAAAAGACAGAAAGTTCCAGAACTCTAGTGTAAAATATACAATCAGTCTCAATAACCTGAAAGTTCCTGGACTTTCTGACAGTAAGTGGCCATTTGAGTAGCCATTTAAAACTATTCTTAACTTTTTAATTGGGTGAAATGTGTTTCTATTAATTTAGAAACGTAATAGCTATTATGTCAGATTCATTGTGGTCTGTAGTAAAAAAAAAAACAACTGACGTTTCAGTAGAAAACTGCAAATAATTCTCAGCCCTTCAAAGACAGTGTTGTTTTTTTAAGAGGTTTGTGTTGCTTTATTATATTTTTTATTATAATATAGACTATTGTGCTCAAGACTCTAGGGTGGTTTTACTGTCACAGTGATCTTGCAGTAACATTTTATTAACATTTAAAGTGAAATGAAAGCTAATGATTTTCATATTTGATTGTGGTTGTAGTAGATTGAGCAGATGCAGTGTAATTTGACCATCATTTAACTTTTTTTTTCCCCCTTCTGGCTTGCTGCTTTTTCCTCCATCCACTTCTCTTTGTAATTTCTCAAACAGCATTAAAAAAAGATCCTCAAGACCTGCAGACATTGTGGAAGAAATTTCGCAGTGTTTTCCATGACGCTCGCTTCACACTCACCCTCTCACTCACTCTCTCTCTCTCTCCACCCCCCCCTCTCTCGCACTCTCATCCGCCCAGCCTTTATGCTAGAGAGGCTACATGACTCTTCTGTCCACATAAAAAACAAAATGAGGCTTGCAGCTGAAAAGTCACATAGATGCAAGTGGGTTTCATGGTTCCCCACTCTAATGTATGTGTCACCCAAAGTATTGTTGAGCTATAAAAAATACCACTCTTGTCTCTGTCTTAATATAATTCATCTGGGAGTACTCTTTATACCCTTGTCATGATCGCAGACTTGGAAATCTTAAAAAAAAAGATATGTTATTCTATATCTTTCTTTTAGTCCAGTTTTGCTGGGACTTAAGAAATAGAAAGATTCATTTGCTGGATGCTTTTGACGTGTTATTAGTAATGTATTAAATGTTTGCTATTAGTAGTTAAGAACACACAGCTCTGTGGCTATAACATCTTCGAGAGCAATTGAACTTCAGTAAGTCGTTGAAGTTTGGTCCACATGCAGTGATGTGTTGAGTGGCTGTTTCCTTTTCTGCCAGAGGAGCTGTGAACTGCTTCCTTTCTCAAGATAAAATAAGCAGAGCATGGCTTCCTGTCTTCTTCTGCCAAGTCTACTTAACCCAAAATCCCGATTGCACTAAATCATGGCCTCACTCTGTTAAATAGGAATATCCAAATTCTCTCAACTCTGGCTGCTAATTTGAGAATTCCTTGAATTGTCACCTATTTCTGAAGCTGTGATTCCTCTCTTGCCTAAGACACTGCTCGTTTTAGGCTCTTGGCCCAGTCTGGCTTTTTCTCTCTCCTCAGTAAACACCACTCTGGACATGTGCACATTTTCTCCACTGCTAACATAACTGAAAATTAGTCTCAGTACATGCGGGTTTATGTGGTGAACTGTTGAACTGTGTCACATTCTTTCCTAAATTTCTTATGCTAAAAATAAGGCTGCCAGTGGAAAAAGGTTTTGAAATGGTTATTCGTCTGTGTTTGTGTCTGACTTGTATGAGAACAGGTTGTTATTATTTATGGTTTATGATATTTGTTAGGTCTTTAAGCTTTGTACCTAGCTAGGCAACTCATGAGGAGGACACAGAGTGTCTGTTTCTGGGTTGTTTTATGTCCTGGCTGTGTTTCCCT
This sequence comes from Noturus placidus, assembly GCA_022414735.1. Taxonomy (NCBI): domain Eukaryota; kingdom Metazoa; phylum Chordata; class Actinopteri; order Siluriformes; family Ictaluridae; genus Noturus; species Noturus placidus. The sequence goes on along the minus strand of JAFFST010051042.1, from coordinate 359,721 downwards.
TCCACAGATGTGCTGTGGGGTGTGTAGAGAGTGTTATTGCTTTCTATGCCAGTTGGTCCATTGGTGCTCTTCCAGTCTGGCCTGACTATAATTTGATTAAATGTGGAATTAATTTAGATCTTTTCCAGGCATGGAAGGCTGTGCCTACATTATCACTGTACAGGTCAGCTCTAATTACACTTTTACCTCAATAGCTGGAAAATCATTTCTACTGAAGAGTTTGCTAAATTCCTAACTGTTCAATAATGCTGCTTTAACCAGTGCCTTATGAATGGATTAAAGCCAAAAAAGGGCCTTTAGGGCCATATCCCTTTGTGGTTTTCTTTTACTAATATAACAAATTCTGCCCATAAAGGCTTAACAAGTTGAATAGAGTGTGTTAAATGAGTTAGATGCTTACCTCTGCAATGTAGTGCCGCTCCATCCTGGATTACAACACAAAGTCTTACTCATAACATTGTTGGCTTCTTAAGTGATCTTTTATGCTTCCAGACTTATGCTCGATTTGCTGGAACCCCACTGAAAGTTCACAAGATCTCCAACCCCTGGAGGAGTCCCACAGGTAAGCAGATTTTTTTCAAGGGATTTTAATGATTCTTTTCTGGGCAGGCATGCATCGTTAATGTAAGTATGGTGCTTTTAGGCTGATCAGGTTACCTCCGATGGCAGAAAGTGACTAAGCCACTAATCCCAGAAAACTGAGACCGATCTGTACTGGATCTTTTGTTGGAAGTTGACAATGGTGAAATAGACATAGCAGTTAAAAGGAATTAGGAATTTTAGTGCTCAGTGTATCCTATATAACACATGCTTTCATTTTCTAATTCTGTCAGTAATATAGTAAAACAGACCAGCAGTTGGTATGAGAATTACACAGTAGCAATACAGTACAGTAATGCGAGTACCATGTTGTGGTAATGGTGTGTTGTATGTGTTTGTATGCTCCCAGGTTCACTCCCTGCTCTGAAGACCAAAGAGGATGGGAGTTTCTCTCAACCCAGCAAAATTATCATCCAGCTCAGGAAACAGGTAACCCACTGTACTTAACTCATCACCCACAGCTCTTGGCCCATTTGAGCTAAGCACATATAAAATTTTAACAAAAGCTCTAAGTTGTAAAACAGTCAGACAATGACAAAATCATCTTGTAAATATTTTGTCACCTATGCTTTTCTCATCTGTGTGGAATGGACTAATTGCTTATTGAACATTTCTTGTTGTGGGTTCTGGACAGTAGCTGTAACAAAAGTCCCCTCTATTCCCAATTAAATTAGCCAAAACATTATAATGGCATATGTCTTTTACTTCATGACATTTGACACATACAGTGCTGTGAAAAAGTATTTCCTGATTTCTTCTGGTTTTTGTATCTTCAAACTAAATACAACATAAAACAAAGCCAACCTGAGTAAACACACAATACAGTTTTTATTTATTTTTATTGAAGCCAAAATGTTATCCAACAGATATCACCCATTTGAAAACTGAACTTAGCCCCTTAAACTTAAAATCTGTTTGTGCCACCTTTAGCAGCAATAACTGCAACCAAACACTTACGATAACTGGAGACTTTCACTTACCTCTTTGACTAGGACGTACTCTTATGCTTTGGATCATTGTTTTGCTGCATAATCCAGTTGTGCTTGAGTTTCAACTTCCGGACTGAAGACCAGACATTCTCCTTTAGGATTTTCTGTTAGAGAGCAGAATTCATGTTTCCCTCCATTACTGCAAGTTGTCCAGGCCCTGAAGCAACAAAACATCCCCACACCATCACACTTCCACCACCATGCTTGATCGTATATATGATGTTATTTTTGTGGAATTCTGTGTTTGCGTTATGCCAGATGTAACGGGACCCCTGTCTTCCAAACAGTTCATTAATACATTTTCACACAGGCCCAGTTGGTATTGGATAACTTTTTTTTGCTACAATAAATAACATTATCATTTAAAAACTGTATTTTGTGTTTACTGAGGTTGCCTTTGTTTTATCTTGGAGTTTATTTTAATTTCTGAAACAATTTAGTATGACATATACACAAAAACAGAAGAAATCAAATTACTAACTACAGGGGCAAATTCTTTTCACAGCACTGTATTATAATCTTTTTGTCTCATTGTCATGACCTTGTTACACTACAATGTTAACAAATAAAATTGATCTAATTGGTCAGTAGGTATTTATTTGTTTGTTTGTTGTTGTTTTTTTATAGCAGCGCAGCTCTGACAGTAGTTTTGGCTGTAAATCAAACCACAGATTTATATGAATTCACTTCTTTTAATATATTATCATTTCTATAGTTACAACTCATTTTCAGGGACTAGTATTGCGAACACTCCACAATATTCTAATGCGAATAATTAACACATTATAAAACGTCTTGTTATTGAACAAAGAAAGACATAACCGTTCATATGGTGAAGGTTTCTGTGAAGAGATAATAAGTTTTCCACCATAGGAGAGTCTTTTGCACCTTCTGCTTTCTTGCTAAGATGACAAGCTACTTTTTCATTTTACTAACTTAAAGCCTGAGGGAGAAAAAGAGAAGCTAGTGTTGTAATGATTGTTTATAGATGTGATACTGTAGGTGATACCAAGAACTAACTTGTCTTGTGGACATTCCACAACATTTAAATGTAAGTACAAATGTTTTTAAAAGGAATGTCATGTCATTCATTAATAAAGTAATTGTAATCATTGCCAAATTGTTGTGGTATATTTTTCCTGTTTAATTTCTCAAATAGCCTGCACTAACTTTGTGCTTTCTTTTCTATTATCATGACACTGAACACTCAAGGACTGCTAACGTGTGAGATGATTGTCGTATTTATTTCAGAAATACAACGCAGACTATGACCTGTCCGCGAAAGAAGGTGCCGACACACTCGCTTTTATCTCTCTGGTGGAAGAAAAGCTGATGCCTGCTCTGGTGAGATTCACACGAGGAGCACAGAAGCTAGTTTGCAGAGATACATGATCCAGTCCTGTTGTTAGCAAGATCAAAATGGTGCAAATGATAAGAAAGTGGACAGAAGCAAAGGGACCCAGTGTTCCCTCAGTATTGAAGAAGATATTGGTATATAATACTCGCTTCCATTTATTATCTCTCGTTATGTGCAGTTTGTCACACTCTCTCAAGCTCTCTCTCCTACCACGCGTCTCCTCTGATTCATTAGCCAGTAAATGGTGACTGGGTTATTATCTCTGGTATTTAGTAGCTGCTGTATAACAATTCCAGACAGTTTCCTCTCAGTTGGAGGCAGTGGGCTGGAGAGGGACAGTTTTTAACTCTTTCATCACCTGAACTACTGTTATGAAGGGACCTCCATATAAAGCTAATTACCGGTAGAATGGTGTGTGTGTGTGTGTGTGTGTGTGTGTGTGTGTATATATATATATATATATATAATTTTTTTTTTTAAAAGAAGAGTGATCTTATGAAAATCTACTCATGTTTTTCTCTCCCTTCTCTTCTGCTGTTGTCTATTGTACACACACTTGTAGATTTATGCTCTGTGGATCGATCCTAAGAACTATGCTGAGGTGACACGTCGCTGGCATGCAGAGAACATCTCCTTTCCACTGAACTTTGTCCTGCCGAGCCGCATGCAGTCTAGGCAGCTGGAGAGAGTGCGACTCATGCGGGGAAACGGCACTCTGGAGGCCGGCGAGGAGGCTGAGAAAGAGGTGCGGACGCATAGAATTATGGGTTGGAGAAGGAGAGTTTGGAGGCTCTGAGAGTGGGATTGTGTAATATAGTAATCTAAAACCCAGGTGTCGATACATGCAGCTGGGGTTCAACCCTGCAGCCAAGTTTGTTTCCACGGCTAATATAATGACATAGTCCAACCACACAATATCTTGATGATCATCAGAATATTACAGGCAAAGGTGTTGAGAGAAGTACTGCTGCTCAGCGTACCACGGATTCTTTCTGTGTACACACACACACGCACACTCATTTAAACACCTGCAAGTTTGATTTATTTTATCACGATGTCATAGACATAGTGATTGTTTTTCCTGCATTGACAAAAACTCCCTCTTTCTTTTTCTCTTTGTAGCTATACAGCGATGCTCTGGAGTGCATGAATTTTCTCTCTCAACGCCTTGGCTCAAACAAATTTTTCTTTGGGGACTCGTAAGTTCATCAAAGCACAAAGTCTAAATTACAGATTTTGAAAATTCATTTGAATGAGCTCCTCTCCTTCTTTGTGTAACATCACTGGATCCTAAAGCGATGACTACTTTATTTGTAAGACGGTAAATCTTTCTGGTGGTTCTATGGGCCCTATTTGTCAAGGAGTCACTGAAGCAAATTTATCTCCAGGCCTAATTTGAAGAAGAATATGTGACTTCTAATTTGTAACAGATATCATCAGTAGCAATGGGTTGAGGAAGTTCCAAAAGCTCAGAGGTTGTGAAAAACGTCCGAGGCCGATATAAATGCATACAGGTTATCAGATAATACTTGGGGTTTTCACAGTTCATTTTAAAAGAACCAAACCCAGTTCACTTAAAGTGAACTGGAAAGGGAACCAGCCGAAACTGACCTCCGTGCTTTTGGTGTTCAGAATATAGTGGACTCAAAAGAGAACCCAGTTCCTTTTTTTGGTGCTTTTCAGGAATGAAGTGATCTCAGACCCTTTCTTCAGAAGAACTCAGACCCCAGCTTGCACCCAAAATTTCATTCAAGTCATCATAGAAGGGACAGGAATCATTTCAACAGACTCTCCACTTAGAAGTACATAAGCACCCGTGATAAAATGCATCGGTCATATATATATATTTTTTTTACTTTAACTCAGCATTGTAGCGCTGTTCTGTTATAGCCTCTTTCTAAAATGTTTTGAGAAAAGAAAAGAAACACTTTTATGTTCTTATGTATTGAGGATAGTTGGCGTTTAATGCAATCGTCTTTCCAAATTTTAAGAAGTATACAGTTCTCCTCCTGATACCACACAACCCTGTTCCCTGAGATGCTGAAATGTTTTGTGTTGTTTTCAGCAGTGACGGAACATGGCTGCATGACACATGACGAAACGAAACGCAAAGCGGACCGGGACCTCATTGCTTTCACATATCACAACGAAATCGAACCACAAACAAACCGTACTTAGCCCACCTCCGGAGGCTGACTGAGTACGATTCACTTTTGGGTCCTTTTAGGGGGGGTCTGAGATCACTTAGTTTGTTCACATATACACGCTGAACCGCTCCGAGATCGTTTGGAGGTCTCAAACAAACTAGGTGTGAAAACACCCTTATACTTACTGTCCCCTTTATTATGAACACCTGTAAACCTAGGATTCATCTAGTTCTCTAATCAGCCAATCATGTGGCAGCAGTGCAATGTAAAAAAATCATGCAGATAAAGTTCAATAGCTTTGGGTATTGTTTACATGAAAAATCAGAATGAAATAAAAGTGTGATCTCTGAGACATTGATCATGGCATGGATGTTGGTACCAGATGGGCTGGATTGAATATTTCATAAATTGCTGATTTCCTGGGATTTTCACACACAGCAGTCTCTAGAATTTACTCATAATGATGAGTAAAACACAAAACATTGAGTGAGCGCCTTGTTGATAAGAGAGGTCAGAGGAATGGCCAGATTGGATTGAGCTGCCAGGATGGAGATAGTAACTCAAATAATCACTCTTTACAACAATGGTGAGCAGAAAAGCATTTAAGAATGCACAAAACTTCGAACCTTGCAGTGGATGGGCTACAACAGCAGAAGAGGACATTGGGTTTCACTCCTGTCAGCCAAGAACAGGAATCTCGAACTAATCTGGCCATTCTTCGTTGACCGCTCTCATCAACAATGTGTTTCAGTCCGCTGAACTGCTGCTCACTGGAAGTTTTTTCTTTATTGCACCATTCTGATTAAATTCTACAGAATGTTATGTGTGAAAATTCCAGGAGATCTGCAGTTATAGAAATACTAAAACCAGCGCGTCAGGCACCAACGATCACGCCATGTTCAAAATCAATGAGCTCACATTTTCCCCCATTCTGATGGCTGATGTGAACATTACCCAAAGCTGCTGGCCCGTATCTGCATGATTTTGTACATCACACTGCTGGCATGATTAACTGATTAGATAATTGCATGAATGGGTAGGTGTAAAGGTGTTCCTAATAAAGTGCTCAGTGAGTGTACATATCGACATGCTACTGTAGAAAAGCTTCAATAACTGCTAAAGCTTGATAACTTCCTCTTAGCTATGAAGAGCAGACTATAGAGAGCTTACTGTGAGATTTACCCTCCAGACCCTCCTCCCTTGATGCCTATGTGTTTGGTCACTTGGCACCGATACTGAAGATCAGGCTGCCCAGCAACAAACTGCAGCTGCACCTGAAGGATCTGGACAACTTGACGAACTTCTGCTCTAACATCCTGTCCTTGTACTTCCCTGATGAGATTCGAGGTGAGGTACCTGTCACTATTAAGAATAGTAGTGTTTGCTGCACAAGAACAATAGCATCCTGCCTAATGTGTGACATAGCATGTATATATATCCTTGGTTGTATTTGAGATTGAAATAAGATGACGTGGTATATTGCTATCATGTATGGTTTGGTGAGTTGTGCCCAGTGTTATCAGGATTAGCTCTAGAATGACTGGAACCCAGCTCAGGAAGATGAATGCAGCTACTGAGGACAAATGAAGAAATGTGAGATTTTAATTATTTATTTATTGGTTGACAGAAGGAATGGGTCAGTCGGCATCCAATGTTCAAGAGGGGAGTGAGTTTGACCATGAACCTTATAAGAGACGCAAGCAGCTGCTGTCTGTCTTGGTAGCTGTAGCAGCCATGCTGGGCTATGCGTTCCTCACAGGTATTGTTGCTATTGAGCATGTGAAGGAGAAGGGGTCAACAGGAAAGACCGCCTCAACTGACCTTCAGATTGAAGAGGATGAGTGATTGATGGAGGAGTGGGAAACAAATGTGGACATTTTAATTTACCTGGTGGACAGAATTCTTCACTGGAGATTTACACAGATGAGGATGGTTAAGATTACAATGTGTCTTTTTCTAATTAGAGAATTTTGAATAGGATTTGGGCTTTACTTTGTTTTTCCTGGCATTTGTGACATTTGTTTGCCTGTTTTTCCGTTTTTTTTATAATGTGGTGCTATAAAGATATCTAGTTTATACATAGTGACATGAGCTTTTCATTGTCCATTATCTGAAATGTACTATGAAATGACATATACTATGTCCTATGATCTGACTTCAAAGTGATAACTGGATTTGGCCTGTATATTGAGTCTGTGCTTTGAATTTCTGTGGGTTATAGATTAGGTTTTAAATGCTCTGCATTTTAATTGACACATTGCTAGTAAACATTTTGCTCAAATTCCATTGGTGGACCAACTAATAACATCTCATCTTGATTAATAGTCTCTTTTCATTGAACATTCCTCTTTTACCTTGTTGCCTTGTCCACTGAGACACACATTCTTCCAGCTGATCTTTGCAATGTTCAAACCAGTAATGATGTCCAGGGGACATTAATGCTTAGGTCAGTGATTTATTTATTCTTTTTTATTATTATAATTGATATTTTGAATCCAAAAAATATTGTATCCAAAGGTTTAAAAGCACATTGTAAGTTTGAAACAAGAGCTTTAATAAAGTGTTATTTGCCTGGTTGCAACAAAACATTAGAAGTTTATTGCATTTTCTTTTGTATTAAAAAAATGCATCAAAATGTCTGTTTTTTTTATTATTATTATTATTATTATTATTATTATTATGTGATGATTCCAGAAAGTTTATCCATATCTAGAACTAGAGTGCTAGCTTGAGAACTTGGCTTGATGATCATACTTATGCAGGTTTAGCTGTAATACTGTACTTTGTACAGTGGTGTGAAAAAGTGTTTGCCCCCTTCCTCATTTCCTGTTCCTTTGCATGTTTGTCACACTTAAGTGTTTCGGAACATCAAACCAATTTAAACAATAGTCAAGGACAACACAAGTAAACACAAAATGCAATTTGTAAATGAAGGTGTTTATTATT
>JAFFST010051042.1:340427-350612 GCA_022414735.1 Noturus placidus | reverse complement strand
TGTAACAAACATGCAAAGGAACAGGAAATGAGGAAGGGGGCAAACACTTTTTCACACCACTGTATATGTGCAGGTGAGTATGTGTGTTTGTTCTTGCATGTGTATTCTTGTTTGTAAGATGAGGAGTTTGTAGTGGTGCTTGAAGGAAGTACTTCTATTTGTCTGGGGCCTATGTGTCTCTGTAACTGTTTGGTATGCAAAGCTTTCCTCCCCTCAGCACTAATAATCTGTCTGTTTTATGTTCCTACCATTTATCATATTTTTTGTACTTTTGTAATGTTTGTTCTTCAGTAGACCTGCTACATTTCTTATATATAATACATTTCCTTACCTGCATGCTATTCTAAATCACATTCAGCAGTAAAAATGTGTATTTCGGTGACTCGTCTTATTTGTAGTAATTTAGAGGTAGATGTCTACAGAAAGGGGTCAACCTTTATTTAGTAAGTTGATGACGGGCTGATGAGCTATAGTGTGTTACACAAGTGAGTTAGATGTGTATCTATTTCAGGTGCACTCTACACTTGTCTGGTTGTAAATGCTCAGAAATAGAACAAATACTTGTGATTTTAGATTTGCTGTAGTGAAAATAAAAAAAAAAAGTGGCACTAGCACATCCTTAAGTGGTCTTAAGGATTCAAATGGTATTGATGTCCAGTTGATGTTTTGTTTTGCTGATTTGTTGGTGACCTATTAAACAAACCGTTTATAGTAGAAATGGCCAGGCTGGTCGGATCAATTAGTATAATCCATCGAGCACCAAAGACATCACCATAAATTCCATTAGCACAGAAACAAACCAGATTTACCAGTAACAGTTCATTTAATTCAATCTAAAATATAAGTAGGTTAAATGTGTATCAGATTAATCAGTGTTTACTTTTTTGGATGACGTTAACAAGGAACTCCTCTTGGGTACTTCCAAGGTTCCTTTTGGAAATATTTGAGAATGGTGAGAATCACCTGGATACTTTACTTTGTGCCAGCACACACACAGAGAACTTCCAACAGTCATATACTGACATATGACCCAATATTAAATACAACTTGTATATAGCTATCTTTCCTGTACACATCAGAATACATGTACCATGTGGAGCTACAGTAAACCTGTCCTCCAAAACTTGTGATAGCCAAGGTGAATGTATTTTCTTTTCTTTTTCTTTATGTGGTTGCTCAGTAGTGGCACTTTGTCTCTCATTCTATCCAGCTGGTCTGGTTCATCTCCGAGTATTTCACATCCGCTGCTGTCTAGCCTCCCCATTCATCATCTGAGAAGCATGAGGATACTAAGTCTACAGACTTGTCAGAGAGATTCTTCCAGACTGGGGCTTAGCAGTTTCATAATGAACTCTAAAAATGTCTAAAAATGGGTCTAAGATGACCTTGGTGATGCCAACTAGTAGGCTCTACTGATAGATGGTGTGTTTGGTTGTACTGGGTTTGTGATTGTGAAGCCTGCATTCTCTAGGGCATCTTTGCTGACAGGGCCAAAGAGTGACCCTGGCCCTGGCCCTGGATCGGAGGGTGCTGCTTTCATAATCACCAGCACAACAAAAAAAGGAACCATCTATATGCCACAACCCATTGCCACAGCTCGCAAAGGTCCATTTGCCTTATACAACCTTAGGCTGAGCAAGTAAATGCACCACACCACTAGAAGGCATATAATTGCTCACAGCCACTAAGCCATACCACAGAGCATGCTCATGAAGGGCCTGGGAATCGGATGCTTTACAGCCATAAACATTGCCAAAAAAATTGCTGCTCTGACCCAAGACTTTTGTTCTCTTTTGGACAAAAGAGCATTCAATCAAGGCTTCTACTCAACATACTTCTGGGTTCTTTGATGCTGGTTTCTGTCCAATATAATGGGTCTGAAGGTAATACAGATGCAATTTGCCTTACAACAATGGACATCGTCACAAAGCAGCTTTACAAAAATCCAGATATAAATGTGAATTTACATGAATTTAGAGATGACGTTTAAGGTTTGCCTTCCAAGGACAGGCATTAAATTTCAAAGTTATACCCCACGATCTCTTTTTAGTATCATGGATGTTTTTTCACGAAGCTTGATTCATTGAAGTTGCTAGCCACCCTGTTAACATTTGGCAGACATTATTATGCTTGCCAATCAGATTCAGTTCAGTCACCATGTGTGCGGTACAGCTGCTGTTGAGGATTTTAGGATTGATAACAGCAGCCAAAGCACAAATCCTTCTAGGCTTGCTGGAGCTATTAGCCTTCAAGTAGTGGGTTATCAGATTGTGATAAGTCCCCAAACACCATTAACAGTAGTGTCTCATTTGTCTTAGTAAGAGGGTCTCAGGTGCTAGAGATTACTAACGAACATTGCCCAGTTGGTGAGTTTCTCTAGCAGCTTTCTCAGGGCATTTGTATATACAAAAATCCTATATAGGAATGTCCTATCTACAGTACTATGCAATAGTCTTAGGCACATACAAAGAAATGCTGTAGGGCAAAGATGTCTTCTAAAATAATGAAATTCAATACTATAAACAGCAGTAAACAGAAATAAATGAAGCAAAGTCGATATTTGGTGTGACAACCATTTGCTATTATTAGTAATAGTTTCTGGTACAGTTAGTGTAGGTTTATAAGGAAATGAGCTGTAAGTTTTATTGAGCATCTGCAGAACCAGACACGGTTTTTCTGGAGACTTTGACTGTTGTACTTGCTTCATATTTTTTCAGCAAAATCCAGCAGTGTTCATTGTGTTTTTAGTCTGAAAAGTGTCTTACATAATATGCTGCTTTCTTTACTGACATAAACATTTTTCTGTAACATTTAATTTTGTGCAGGAAAACTAATGTTCGGAAATCTAACATGTTTTTTTGTACTGACTCAATAATGAAGAAGTCATCAAATAAAAATTTATAACAAAGTTTGTACTCAAAAAAAAATAGGGTGCCTAAAACTTTTGCACAGTATTGTGTGTATATATACTATATGGCCAAGGGTCTGTGATTACCTGATTATCACCTGATATGACCCATATGTGTGATAAAATTTATTTGAGAAACATCTTTGTCTCATCATTTTGTCTTAGTGTTTTGTGCAATACTATTATTGGCAAGCTATTATCATATGATAATTTATAGTAGACTTTGTATTTGCAACACAATATAAAAACTCCAGATGAGCATCCTTTCTCTACCTCTTTGTGAAGGGCAGTAAACATCTTACTGGAGCTGCCAAACTATGGTCTGTCTCTCCACTGCACCCTATGGATACACAGCTGTGTATTACAGCACGCCTCAGGAATCCCACCATGGCTTATGCTCAATCAAAGGTTTTTTTTTTGTTGTTTTTGTTTTTTTGGGGGAGGGGTTGGGGGATGTAATGTTTGTGTTTGTGTGCGCATGTGTGTGCTCAAGGTTTTTGTGCTCTCTCCAACATTAGCTGTTTAATGACCGTTTAGTGACCCCTCAAAAAAAAAAAAACAGATCTAGAAAATGTACTATATAGGAAAAATATTTTATATCTTTGTTCTGTATGAGATATTCCTATTCCAATTCAGACAGAACAGGAAAGATGGAGTTTAATTCCTGAACATGCATGTCATGATTGTATCTGCTTTTAGTTTAATTCAGGAACTAAAATGTGTGAGTCACCCTTTCAGACTCACTACCGCTAAACATTCAAACATTTTTCTGGAAACTCTGATTTTTCTCTCTGAAAGAGAACAAGCTACCCATTACATACAGGCATGTTACTTTATGTTTAGTGTGCTTTTTTAGGAGACACAATTTCAAATTGTGTAATGTTTGAAAAGGGCAAGAACCAGCCATTTATTTCCATATCTCCAGCAATAGTGAAGCATGAGCAGAAATATTTCCTTGGCACAGGCTGTTAAAAGCGGTTGCTGTGGCGACACAGCAGTAATCAAAAATAAACATTTTCTCAGAGCAGGGGAGGGAGATTTCAAGCCTGTCCTCACTAAAACGTGGCTAAAAACGTTTTTTAATTTTTATTAAACCCATCTTGGAATCATTATTATAAACTGCAGGTTTTTTTTTTATAATTCCAAGAACAACATTCTGTTTAACAGTGTACAGCTAAGAGGTTTCAAAGCTCTGTGTATTAAAAGGGCTCTTAAAGGTTTCTGAGGTCATATTAGGGGTCAAGTGTTTGCGTGAAGGGGTCAACTGCCGGGTCTCTGAAATGCCAGTGTACTTCAACAGTGCCTTTATTTGCCCTACACAGAGAGGTTTGTGACTAGACTACTGAATTTTGAACAGCACAAATAATCACAGGAGTGATTTTACTATGGATGAATGAAAAGAGCACTGGTGTGTCAGAACATGTGTATGATCGTTATGTGCATAACCCCAACATCTATACCTCTCTTTTATTCCTTCTACTATATCAGTGTGCTGTAGGAGTCCAGAAAAGCTGTTGTAGTTAAATAAGTTTGCTTTGCTTCCCAATAATCAGAAACAACAATGATATAATGTACTGTATAGTATCGTAGTTATTCTGCATCTGGCAAGCTGTATTACATTTGTGAGAAGGCCAGTTTTCTGATGTATTGTTAAAAAAAATAATAATAAATAAAACATTAATTCAAGGAGTATTACTCTTTTAAAGGCGAAACTACTCATTCATAATATAGTACTGTGTTTTACCGAATTTCTCAGCAGCTCAAATATCTCAATTAATTTACTGGACATTTTCCATTTAATTAAAACTGAATTTAGAGGCCACTATACTTCCATGTTATCAGGTCTTCGAGCTTCCATTTCAAGTGACAGACTCTGATTTGGAGTGCTATTACAAGATCTGGTGTATTTTAATTTCAGATTAGGCCTTGTTTCCTCATCTAATGGAAAAGAGTACAGAATTATCAGACAATATATTTCTTTTATTCCCCAGGAACTATTCATTTAAATAGTTTATTTTTAACATATTCCAGGCCATATAATGTCCACTATTGACTATTTTAACCTGCTGACTGTCAGAGATACAGTTTATATGGTAAATACAGACATATTGTGACAGTTTTTCAGTTTCCACATTGTCTAAGCTTTCTTGCCATCATTAAAATAACATACCCAAAACATTGCATTTATGAAATCCTCAAGATTTGACTATTATTTTTGTAGGGGAAAGGTTTCATAATCGTGCGATGGATTGGCACCCTGTCCAGGGTGTACCCCACCTTGTGCCCGATGCTCCCTGGGATAGGCTCCAGGTTCCCCGTGACCCTGAAAAGGATAAGCGGTGGATAGAAGATGGATGGATGGATGGATGGATGTTTCATAATTTGGGATGCATATATTCTTTGATTTAGTCCTTTACTTCATCCTTGATGACATGTTTTAAATCACATTTCAGTAACAGGACTCTTCTCCAAATCATCACCACCATAATCTAATACAGAATGAACACATTAGACTAAGTAAAAATTATTTACGCCTGATTACTTCAAACTGTTCAATCAAATCAACATTTAAATAGAACTTTTTCAACAGCATGAAGTTGGATAAAAGGTCTTACCCAGTAACACACTATGCCAAAGTTGGAAGAAATTCCAGAAATGATGATGAAGGTGATTGACATACATGTCTGGGAAGGGTTACAAAGCTATTTCAAAGGCTCTGGGACTCCAAAGAACCACAGTGAGAGACATTATCTCCAAATGGAAAAACTCACCACAGTAGTGAACTTTCCCAGAAGGGGCTGACCTTCCAAAATTCCTCCCAGCGCACAGCAACTACTCATCCAGCAAGTCACAAAAGAGACAAGGACAACATTAAAGGACCTACAGGCCTCTCTTGTTCATGACTCCACTATCAGAAAAACACTGGGCAAAAATGGCATCCATAGAAGAGTGGTGAGGTGAAAACACTGCTAACCCAGAAGAACATTAAGGCTTGTATGAAATTTGCCAAAACACAACTTGATGATCCTCAAACCTTTTGGGAGAATGTTCTGTGGACTGATGACTCGAAAGTGGATCTGTTTGGAAGACGGGTCCTGTGACATCTGGCATAAACCAAACATAGAATTCCACAAAAAGAACATCATACCTACAGACAAGCATGGTGATGGAAGTGGGATGGTGTGGGGATGCTTTGCTGCTTCAGGGCCTGCGCAACTTGCAATAAATAAGGGAAACATGAAGTCATGTTTGGTGTGGACTAGTGGCAGAACCTTAAACGGGCAGTTCATGCTCAAAACTAAAGCATTTCTGAAAAGAAGAGTTTCCATAAGCCAAAATGCCACCGCAGTGCTGTGAAAGACTGATCTCCAGTTATCGGAAGTATTTGATTGCAGCAATTGCTGCTAAAGGTGGCACAACCAGATTTTAAGTTTAAGGGGACAATTTGGATTTTTTTACCGAGTTCCTGAATTTACCCGTGCGAAACAAAATAAATAAATCACAGAGACTTTTGTGTGCCCGCGAGAAACTTTTCATGAGCAAGCGTTACAGTTTCCAGTGTGTGTATAGCTCTCTTCCGTTTGCGTCATTGCCATCGTTCATTTACACATAAAAAAACCGAGAGCATGGATGTGCATGAATATATAGAGATAAATTTTAAACTGGCCTTCGATACAAAAATATTTCCAAACAAAAATGTACATTACAGATTTATTATAGATCTTCATTCTCATCCCTATCTCATCCTCTGTGATATTAGCTGCGTTTACATGGACAACAATAATCCACTCTTAACCCGATTAAGACCATACTTTGATTAAGAGACTACCATGTAAACAGCCATTTTTAATTACCTTAATCTAATTAAGGTCATACTCCAATTAAGCTCTAATCGAATTAAGACAGGAGGAGTACTCCTGTTTTAGTCGCATTATGGACGTGTATTACAGACATGTAAACACCTTAATCACATTATGAATGTCGTGTGAGAGTTTTCACAGCATTTTTCAACAGGACACGATCACACACGGCAGTTCTCAACATTTTATGGTGAACAAGAGAGTTCGGCTATGTCCCAAACCGCATACTCCCTACTATAGGCTTGTAGTGGGGAAAAATACATGTATCTCGGCTACTATATAGACAGTAAGTATGCGGTTTGAGACGCAGCCCACGGCTTCAAGCAGTTGTCTATTAGCACGTACAGCATGACAAATAATTAACTGCACTTAAAGCGTTCGTAAAAAAAATTAAATAAAAACACCCAAAACTGTATACGGTACCATAACGAAGACAAACTGTATGTTGATACGTGAAATTCTGGAGGGACATTGAATGGCGTGGCGCAGTGACGTAATGACGTGTGCCCTTAATCTAATTATGATCTATAACATGTACATGACAGGAGTATTCTAAAAGCGACTCATGTAAACACCTTAATCACATTATTATCTTACTTAGATTAAGCTCAATAATTAGATTACTGCTGTCCACGTAAATGTAGTCAATGACCCAATCAGAAAAGAGCGATACACGCACCGGAAACTGTAACGCGTGCGCACGAGAAACTTTTCGCGTGCGCATGCGAAAAGTTTCGGGTAGGCACATGAAAAGCTTCTCGTGTCCACGCGAAAGTTTTTGTGATTTATAATTTTTTTGGACAGGTCACTTCAGGGACTCCGTTTTTTTTCTTTTCTATGTTTTTTTGTTTTTTTTATAAGGCTGATGGATGATGGATAACCTTAAAATAAAGAAGTAAATGAATAAAAACTGGATTGTGTGTTTACTCAGGTTGCCTTTGTTTGATGTTTGCATTTAGTCTCACGAT
This sequence comes from Noturus placidus, assembly GCA_022414735.1. Taxonomy (NCBI): domain Eukaryota; kingdom Metazoa; phylum Chordata; class Actinopteri; order Siluriformes; family Ictaluridae; genus Noturus; species Noturus placidus. Next base: position 342,876 of record JAFFST010051042.1, on the reverse strand, counting down.
ATAAAATTATTTAGTATGAGATATACACAAAAAATAAGAAACCAGAATGGGGCAAATACTTTTTCACAGCACTGTACATGTGTTGGGATGGCAAAAAAAAACTTCAATTATATGGATAGCTCGAAAGAACCGAATCAGTAAAGTGAGTCATAAAGTGAACCGCTGTTAATTGCCCGATACTTACCGACCACCGCGCGCGCGCTTAATTGGCGCTCTCTCTCTCTCTCTCTCTCTCTCTCACGCGCGCGCGCGCGCCAGTTGGTCAGAAGGAGCGCGCTCCTAACGCGGCACAGACAACCTCACCCGCATTGTTTTGATAAGGAAAACTTCTCAAATAACTAATTTTATTTTTTTTTTCCACTGGAGATCAGCCTGTTGTTCTTGTCTCGTTTTATACAAGAACATGGGTGCAGTGCGATGTGTGCCAGTCTGGACTGTATTGACCATGTTACAGATCTCCTGCTTGTGTGAACCTCTGGAGAAACAAGACAACCAAGGTATCATTATTACTCCCACAGCCTGTCTTATGTTCTGTTGTATTTAAACAAAAACTGATTTTCTCTTTAGACTTGTTTAAAAAAAGATTTAAAAAAATAAAATAAAATAAAAAACAGTTTACTAGGTATGTCTAGCTGCTTGCTATAACAAGCACACGTAGGACGTCTTAATAATTTATAAATATTGTCTTTTCAAGGTGATTGAAATGGAAGAAGTGTTTCACACGTTTATGAAGTTTGTTCAAAAACAAAGCTCTCCACTAAACATAACTGATTGCATGTGACACATACTTTCTACATTTTTTTTAATTGCTCTGTTATACTGTATATTTACATGTGTCTACATGTCTGTCATCAGGGGTATACAGGACATTACAGAAGGCTGTAATATGAAACTATGCAAAAACAAACAAACAAACAAAAAAAACATTTTTAAAAATCCATTTTTCTTTGTATGTATTGAGCATCCTCAACAACCGCAGACATTACAGCTGAATTTTGCAGTGGTTGTTCGAATGAATCATGTCATACTTACAAAATAAACTTCATGAAATAATAGAAACAATATTTTGTTTTCTTTACACACAAAGTATTGTAAAGGTATTGTAGGTTAACGCCTACAACAGAGGGTTTCCCTTTCCAAAAAATTTCCATATAGGACCCTTTGAGAAAGCAAGAAAATTTCATTGCGTATTTTTATAGGTTTTATAGGTAAGTATTACTATTATTAGTAGTAGTAGCAGCTAGTAGTGGGCAGCTGTGGCTCAGTCGGTAGAGCGGGTTGTCCACTAATCGTAGGGTTGGTGGTTCGAATCCCGGCCCGGGTGATCCCATGCCGAAGTGTCCTTGGGCAAGACACTGAACCCTAAGTTGCCCCCGATGGCAAGCTAGCACCTTGCATGGCAGCTCTGCTACCATTGGTGTGTGAGTGTGCTCTCATTTGTAAGTTGCTTTGGATAAAAGCGTCTGCTAAATGAATAAATGTAAGCAGTAGTAGCCTAGTAGTACACATATGCATTCCAGGAATACTTTATGCATCTCAACACATGTGTGTTTGGCATATTCTAGATATCTTTTCTCATCTCCTTTGAAGTCCTTTGCATCTTTCTCAAGAGATGGATAACAGGGTGGCTGAATGAACACAGAGCGAGACAACATAGAGATTTAGAGATTTCTCACTAACCTGGACCGGAGTACTCTCTCCATGGTTCATTCTTTCCTTCTGTCTTTACCTCAGTCAGACACAGACTCACACACACACACACACACACACACACTCTCACTCACTCAGAGAGAGAGAGAGAGCCCTGTCCTAGCTGCAGTGCTGATGGCCTGCCACAAGCCATTGTATAAACATTTTGATATTAAGTGAGTCAATATCTGAGAAATGAATTAAGAGGGAGAGAAACTGGATGACAGCAGGGCTCTTTAACCTGCTGCTTAAGAAGGCACTGAGTGTCCCAAAATGGTGTAAATTTGACACTTGTACTCGGATTAGTGCTTATATGGTTGATTATGCTTAATGCTTGTGTCAAAGTGGAGGCACTTAGAGTGGGGGAAAAAAGTATTTGATCCCCTGCTGATTTTGTACGTTTGTCCACTAACAAAGAAATGATCAGTCTATAATTTTAATGGTAGGTTTATTGGAACAGTGAGAGACAGAATAACAACAAAAAAATCCAGAAAAAGCCTGTCAAAAATGTTATAAATTGATTTGCATTTTAATGAGGGAAATAATTATTTGACCCCTCTGCAAAACATGACTTAGTGCTTGGTAATGACTTAGTAATTACTTGATATTTTCAATGCCCTGGCTGAGGGAAGGAGGTTCTCACCCAAGATTTTTTACGGTACATGTCCCCGTCCATCGTCCCTTTGATGCGGTGAAGTTGTCCTGTCCCCTTAGCAGAAAAAAACCCCAAAGCATAATGTTTCCACCTCCATGTTTGACG
>JAFFST010051042.1:307608-329565 GCA_022414735.1 Noturus placidus | reverse complement strand
GCATTGCACGTTATCGCAAACGCTTGGTTGCAGTTGTTGCTGCTAAGGGTGGCCCAACCAGTTATTAGGTTTTGGGGCAATCACTTTTTCACACAGGGCCATGATGGTTTGGATTTTTTTTCACCTTTAATAATAAACACCTTCATTTACAAATTGCATTTTGTGTTTACTTGTGTTGTCCTTGACTATTGTTTAAATTGGTTTGATGTTCCGAAACACTTAAGTGTGACAAACATGCAAAGGAACAGGAAATGAGGAAGGGGGCAAACACTTTTTCACACCACTGTATATATATACCATGTGTGTGTGGAGTTTGCATTTTCTCCCGGTGCGTCGGGGGTTTCCTCCGGGTTCTCTGGTTTCCTCCCCCAGTCCAAAGACATGCACGGTAGGCTGATTGGCGTGTCTAAAGTGGGTGTGTGAGTGTGTATGTGATTGTACCCTGCGATGGACTGGCACCCTGTCCAGGGTGTATCCCGCCTTGTGCCCGATGCTTCCTGGGATAGGCTCCAGGTTCCCCGTGACCCTGAAAAGGATTAAGTGGTAGAAGATGGATGGTTGGATATTTGAATTTCTCATATTTGCAGCTAAAAGTAAGAGAGTGTATGAGTGTTAAAACCATCATAGTTCGAAATTTTGCCAATTTAGTTTCCTTCTGGCTTGCAAGTGGTGCAATTTGCAAGGATGACCCAAATATCCACTTACCTCAGAGGATTGTTAGTTGGAATACACTCTCGGGACCAAATGGACCAAGCAGAAAATGGCATTAAGCTTTTAATAGTTAACAAAAACAACATTGGTCTTAGATTAGATAAATGGCGCACTTATATAGCGCTTTTATCCAAAGCACTTTACACTGTGTCTCATTCACCCATTCACACACACACCAATTGTTGCAGAGCTGCCATGCAAGGCGCTAGCTTGCCATCGGGAGCAACTTGGGGTTCAGTGTCTTGCCCAAGGACACTTCGGTATGTGGAGTCACATGGGCCGGGAATCGAACCGCCAACCCTACGATTACTGGACAACCCGCTCTACCACCTGCGCCACAACCGCCCCAGTTGCCGCCTAGATAGCACAGAAACTGTCTAAAAGAAGCATACAATTGCATAAATAATAAACATACAACTTATCCTGTCCTATTACAAATAAAAATATGTAGTATACATCTCTCTCTCTCTCTATCACCGATTAGTCGAGACCGACCTTCGGTCACTTTATGGGTCAACACTCTCCACGTATTTCATCGATGTGACCCACAAAGCATTTCGGCAGAAGTAGTGGGGTAGTTTGCCATTGCTTTCCCCAGCCCTCCCCATTTATTTGGGCTTGGGACCGGCGTGTAGCTGCTGCCAGTCACATGGCTGGGTGTAGTATACATAGGTTCATCTAAATAGGTTTTGTGTCCTTGTGCTCATGGAAATTGTAGTCAATTTAAAAGTCTTACATTTGATTACATCTGTGTTCAAATTATGGATTATAATGCTTTATAACATTAATGGGGATTAATTACCCTTTTTTTCCTCAGTGCTTAATTCAATTTGTGCTTCAACACACCAACAACCCTAATTTACACTCATGGGCAAAAAAAAAAACAAAAATAGGACAAGCACATAATGGCAAAAATATTAAGCTTTTTATGGTCTTAACAACAAATAATTGGTCAGGAAATTAGCAAGAATTAAATAAATGCACTCCAGAGACCTCCTGTGAATATTTGGGGAAAAGCTAGAAACAGGGAAATTCACTTATATAGTCTCCTTGTACGCAAAGATAAAATCATGATAATGATTAAGATGCTTGATGTAAAATTCAAAGTAGCGCATGTCTGGGTGTACAAATTTTAAAATGAATTTTAAAAATAAAATAAAAATAAAAAGCTGTCCACATATTTACATACAAGGCTCAAACATTTAAAAAAAAATCAAAGGGGAAAGCTATCCCATACTAAGTTAGTTTATTTCTTTGTTTAATTCTTGCTAATTTCCTGACCAATGATTGTTAAAACCATTAAAACTTAATATTTTGCCATTTTGGGCTTGGACCTTTTTTTTTGGCCAGGAGTGTACAGCTCTTATTCTATTTGTTTTTAAGTATTTAGCATTTGTTCACCTTTTTTATTACCCATAAAGGATTAATTGTAACATTTTTAAACAGTTCATACTTTGTCATAAAAAATATAATACTTCATTTAAGTTCTCATATATTTCACATCTATCTTGTTAATGTCTCACCTATTTATGTGTCTGTTTTTGTATTCATTTTTTTTTTATGTTTTTATATTCATTATCATTCTTGTACAGGATAACTGTATACACACACCAAATTCAGGCCAGGAAGATGCAGATAATGATGGCATAGGTGACCAGTGTGATGAGGACGCTGATGGGGATGGCATTAAGAATGTGGAGGTATAACGATTGAGCTTATCATATGACTATTCACTCATTGAAATGCCTCCACATTTATCTATGCCAAGTTTAATTAATGAGTAATGAGTCCATTCATAGGTTATGCATTAATGCTTTTCCCCCCTAATCACCTTATTTTAGGACAACTGCCGGCTGGTGCCTAATAAAGACCAACAGAACTCAGATACAGACTCCTTTGGTGATGCATGTGACAACTGTCCCAATGTGCCCAACATTGACCAGAAAGACACAGACAACAATGGAGAGGGCGATGCTTGTGACCATGATATTGATGGAGACGGTCAGTACAATTCCTGTGTTTCAGACATCTCTCTTCAATTAAAGGAAAACACCACAATGAAACACATTACCACATTCCCACTTCTGTTAAATATGTTTACATTGATTATGTTTGTTACAAATATATATGATTTGCTTAGGGAATCTGGTGCTTAATTACTGTTGGTGTATTTGTGTTGTTTCTGTGACAAATGAGCAATTTTTAAATGTTAAACTCAAAGTTCTAGTTCACTCAAAGTTATATGATGCAGTTAAGATACAGCAGAGACTTGGTTCAACTAGTTAGTGATCTCCAGGATGATGAATGTGAGGAACCTGATCTGTTTGGGCAGAGTGTACAGATGAGGAGGTAAGAGAGCTGGACAGAGTAAAGGACTAAAATACATTGGTTAGAGTTGAAGGGAGTGCTAATTCCCACTGGCACCAGTATCAGCAGGTAGTTGAATGGCAATGTGGGTAATGTAGGAAACTTTTAATCAAAGTAAAAATATTTCAACATGGCAGTAATTAAAGTTTAAACAGTCAAATTACATTACAAAATAATGAAACCACTGAAGAAAAGGTTAATTATTAAAATTAATATGTAAGTAATTCATGGTGGATTTTTCCTTTCATTCCCTATTAACAAGACATTATTTGTGCTTGATCTTGTGTTTTTTCATCATCTAGGGACAAATGTCTTTAAATAAGGACTATTATAAAAATGTTTACAAGGGCTGATTTTATTGACCTAATATAGAATATGCTTAAAGAAAAGTACTTGTTTCCTTTTTAAAAAGTAATAAGTAAAATTTTTATTCCTTTATGCTACATTTGTAGTTTAGGTCAAGGTAGTGGATAATATTAGTTTTTAGATCGAAGTAAACATATATGATTAGTTTTCAAGAAATTATTCACACTACTTTTGTATCTACACATGTTGTTCAGCTGTAATGTGTTTGAGACTGCGTATCTGATGTGTGTGTCTGCATGCATTGCAGGTGTTCAAAATGTGTTGGATAACTGTCCCAAAGTGCCGAACCCCATGCAGACAGACCGGGATCAAGATGGAGTTGGAGATGCCTGTGACAGCTGTCCTGAGATGAACAACCCCATGCAGGTCCTCACAGTTTACAAAGCAAAAGCCTAAGGTCTAATTTCTCAGTTTAAGCAATTAAAAATGCCATCGCAGGAATAGTTTATTTCTTTGTTGGACTATAAAAATGGAAGTGGTCTTGTATGCACTGGGTGAGTAATGTTTGGTTTGTTTGTACCAAACAGATTGTATCATGATCCAAAACTTATTTGAATTTTTCCATGTCCATCTGTTTTATTGCTGTGCATAAGTTGACAGGAACCACTTTGTATGCATTTAACCTTTACATGTAAAAAGAACAACTAGAATTTGAACTTTTTAAGGACTTAAGTTTAGTTTTTCATTAGTGAATGGCCTTCACTTGCTGAAATTATTTTCTATTTGTAATTTGAGTCCAATTCAAGCGCTAAGAAAATTCTAACATAATGCTACTTTTATCCTTATAGACTGACATAGACAATGACCTGGTAGGAGATGTGTGTGACACCAATCAGGACTTGTAAGTTTAAACACACACACACACATGCACAAGCTTTTATTCATGTGCAATGTATGAACCTTATGTATTACTGTGGCGCCACCTAGGCCTCAGAATTTTTGTCTGCTGTTCTGACTGTCACATATTTCTGTAACGTGCTTTGAAGGTAATATTGTTTGAAGAAGCAAGATTTATTTGTTACATATACTTTTATAGCACATTGAAATTCACATGTCCCAGCTTGTTAGTTAGTTGGGGTCAGAGTGCAGAGTTAGCCATGATTAATTTTAAAAGTAGAAATTGTAAAATTCTGTCAAAAGTTAGATTCTCCTTTTTTAATGTGGTATAAATATGTTCTGATATTTTTTATGTCCATCATTTGCAACTTTATAACTACTTCCAACCTCTTTTGTATCCGCTCTCATCTACACTCACTGAAGACTTTATGAGGAACACCTGTAGACCTACTCATTCAAGCAAATATATAATTAGCCAATCTAATCAGCAGCAGTGCAATGTATAAAATCATGCAGATACGGGCCAGCAGCTTCGGGTAAGGTTCACATCAACCATCAGAATGGGGAAAAATGTGATCTCAATCATTTTGACTGTGACATGATTGTTGATACCAGACGGGCTGGTTTGAGTATTTTCATTATATTACTGCTGACCTCCTGGGATTTTCAACACAGCAGTCTTTAAAGTTTACACAGAATGGTTCGATAAAGAAAGAACTTCCAGTGAGCAGAAGTTCTGTGGATGTAAATGCCTTGATGATGAGAGAGGTCAATGGAGAATGTTCAGACTGGTTTGTGCTGACAGAAAGGCAACAGTAACCCAGATAACTACTCTGTACAATTGTGGTGAGCAGAAAAGTATTTCAGAATGCACAACACATCGAACTTTGAGGCGGATGGGCTACAACAGTGCAAGATTATGTCGGGGTCCACTTCTGTCAGCCAACAACAGAAATCTGAGGCTGAAGTGGATACAGGCTCACCAAAACTGGACGAAAGTTGACGACTGGTAAAGCGTGGCCTGCTCTTACGAATCTCGATTTCTGCTGAAGCACACAGATATACAGGGTTAGAATTTAGTGCTAAGAGCATGAATCCATGGACCCAACCTGCCTTGTATCAACAGTCCAGGCTGGTGGAGGTGGTGTAATGGTGTGGGTAATGCTTTTTGGGCACGCTTTGTGCCAGTTAATACTAATCAATAATTGCTGAATGCCACAGCCTATTTGTTGCTGGCCATGTGCATCCCTTCATGGCCACAATTTACCATCTTCTAATGGCTACTTCTAGCATAATAATGCACCATGTCACAAAGCAAAATTCATGTCAAACTGGTTTCATGTACATGATAATGAGTTCAGTGTTCTTCAGTGACCTCCCCAGTCACCGGATCTGAATCCAATAGAACACATTTGTGATGTGGTGGAACAGGAGATTCACAGCATGAAAGTGCACCTGAAAAATCTGCACAAATTGCTTAATGCAATCATATCAACATGGACCAGAATCTCAAAAGAATGTTTCCAATATCTTGTGGAATTTATGCTATGAAGATTTGAGGCTGTGCTGAGAGCAAAGAGTATTAATATAGTACTCCTAATAAAGTGCTCGGTGAGTGTACCTCTGTTATGACTATCAGATTGCTTGGCCAAGCTTCTTTCATATCAGGTCTGGAAGCTGAGTATATGGCAAATTTTATTTTCAATCTTTTTGTCTGTTGATTTTGATCAATATATTGGTATGTTGCATTCACATTTTATTTGTATCTTTTTTGGTGGTTAATTTGTGAAATACTGTGCCCTGCGATGGACTGGAACCCTGCCAGGGTGTACCCTGCCTTGTGCCCAATTCTCCCTGAGATAGGCTCCAGGTTCCCCGTGACCCTGAAAAGGATTAAGCAGTAGAAGATGGATGGATTTGTGAAATACAGTGGATTTTCTTTTCTTTTTTTCACAATTCAAAAAACCATGAGAGATACAAATATTTGCCTTGCATATTAGGGGTATAGCACAATACCACTAGCTGTATAGCTGTTTTATTGTTGTTGTTGTTGGTTGTGGTGGTGGTTTTTTAAAATCTGACCCACACAGTTATTATTTTTGTTCGAATCTGCCTGCTATATTTTCTAACAAATTTAGTTGGTTCTATTTCCCAAAATATAGTCTTAAACATTGTATTAGCCTAATTTAAACCACCCTGACCAGGCAAATATTAAATATTAATGAATGAATGAATGAATGCTGTAAATGCATTGCTAATGGTCACATTACTTAATGTGGTCATTTTTGTTGCTTTCTGCAGGATCCCAGTACAGATGCATGTCTCTAATCTCAACCAGATGCCATATGATACTTTCCTCATAATGTATTCATATTTGGTTACATTCCTATAGTAAATCTGATTTAAACTTGTTTGGTCAGTGATGGGGATGGGCACCAAGACAGTCGAGACAACTGCCCCGACATCCCCAACAGCTCTCAACTTGACTCGGATAACGATGGCATCGGAGACGACTGTGATAATGACGATGACAATGATGGAATTCCTGACACTGAGACTGCGGACGGTCTCGGTCCTGATAACTGTCGGCTTATTCCCAATCCCAACCAGAAAGACTCAGATGGTAATGAACTCATCTCCTGGTTATTTGCACTGGTGTTATGATCATGATCATCACAGCTTAATTTTTTAACCTGTAGACATCTACAGAGCTGAGTAACACCCTTAGATTTGCCAAATTGAATCCTTTCAATCAAATTGAAAGATTACAAATTGAATCCTTTAAATTATACAGTTCTATCTGATAGTTATCTGGTTGACAACGTCCATTCTTTAAAGCAATATTTTGGTGTAAAATGTATCACATATATTCAGCGGAATGTCAATAGCATTAAACATTAACTCATTTTTGCAACAAAAAAAAGTGAGATAGAATGTTATAAATAATTTTTTTTTACATTTTACACTCTCATTAAAATATTAATATACAAGTCCATCCCCATTTAACCCAGTCAAGATTTTGGGTTTCTTTCACCCCATCTCCCCAGGTAATGGTGTTGGAGACGTGTGTGAGAATGACTTTGACAATGATGCAGTACTGGATTTGATTGACGTGTGTCCAGAGAGTTCTGAGGTCACGCTTACAGACTTCAGAGCCTATCAGACTGTCATACTGGACCCTGAGGGTGATGCCCAAATTGATCCTAACTGGGTGGTACTTAACCAGGTCAGCCTGGAAAATGATCATTTCTACAGAACTCTTGTACTGAGCTAATTTCATGGGGAATAATACACTTATTCGTATTTGACTTCTTTGCCATGCAAAATACATAGTTAATTCAACCAAGGCCTGTAATTTTGATTAACTTGAAACTAGCAATAGAATTTGCATAATGCAAATTTGAACAAAAGCATTTTAACTAGTTTGAAAAAGCACATGGATTTGCAGTGTACATGAATTTAACTGTATTAATTTCACTTTAGTAAAGAATACTCAGATAGTTGCTAATGTAAAAAAAAATCTATGTGGATTATTGACATTTCAGGGTATGGAGATTGTTCAGACAATGAACAGCGACCCTGGATTAGCAGTTGGTAGGTCCTTTTTCAAAAACTCAGCATTTAGTCACCAGTTCATTGCTAACATTGGTAGTTTTAGTGCTGATAGAATTAGTCACAATCATGCATTTGTAAATGTGAGCTTAACCAGGTTAGGCATTTCAGCACTCTCTCATCCTCTGTCTGTTCTAACCCTTCTCCCTTTATTTGCAGGCTATACAGCATTTAACGGTGTGGACTTTGAAGGCACTTTCCATGTAAACACAGTGACTGATGATGACTATGCTGGCTTCATCTTCGGCTACCAGGATTCCTCCAGCTTCTATGTAGTGATGTGGAAGCAGACAGAGCAGACATACTGGCAATCTGTGCCATTTAGAGCCATGGCTGAGCCTGGCCTCCAGCTCAAGGTAGCCATACGTCAAATTCTATTCAGCTGAGCATAACTTTATAGGGTTGGAAGTGTTTAATTGAAATAGCTTTATTTATTGTACCTAATAAGCATCTCCCATGTATTTCTGTATTATCAATATATTGTATTGTGTTTGTAGATTCGAGACCCCATTATAGAGAACCATGTAACCTCATATTATGTAGGAAAGGGCTTACACTTGGCTTTCTGGCTCCCTCTATAGGCAGTAAAGTCCACTACAGGGCCTGGCGAATATCTCCGTAATGCTTTGTGGCACACTGGAGACACAGAAGGTGAGGCGAAGTTATTGTGGAAAGACCCACGCAACGTCGGCTGGAAAGACAAAACCTCCTATCGCTGGCAGCTCAGTCACCGGCCCCAAGTTGGCTACATCAGGTGAGTGTGTGTAAAGCTGATTATGGTGAAAACCAGCACCCCATAGAAAAAGCATGACCTAAATTTTCATTGCAATTTGTCCATGTTGTAAATTTACTTATCTTAAATACAATACCCGGGATTTAATCCTACTATTTTGTACTTCAGTGTACAGAAATAATTTTGGCATTTCCTCAATTTCTATAAAGCATTTCTTTAAACATTAGAGGGCGCCCTTCTGTATACAGCTAATAGATGCATTGATCCCAAATTGAGGTGCAAAAAATCCTCATTGGTGGGGACGAAGATGGGGGTCTGGATGCTTGTCTTTGTATTTTTATTTTTGTTCCACTCCCCCCTTTTCCTAAAGCCCTAGCCCTCCAAAACCTCTGTGACTTTACTGAGTGGTTGGGCCTCCTGGCCTTCCATTGTTGTGGTTGCCATGCCAATGAAATCCTTGGCAAGAATTTCCTTGGTGCCTGTTGATATGCAGATCCAACGGAAACTACTGTAGTGGACAGGCTGGAGAGACAGTGAGGAAAAGGGAGGACACAGAACAAGGACCGTGTGTGATTCAATGTATTATATACATATACAAGATATGTCATATAGTTTTCATTCGAGCTCACAAAGTGTGACCAAGTACATATGTTTCAGAAAATAACAGTTTGCCAAACCTGACATAGGAGATTAATAATTAAGCTATATATTAATGCATACAATGGTACTTTCTAACCAACATCAAACAATTTGATACATTTAAAGCCAAAAACATGCAAGGGCTGGGATTTGGATTTAGATTTCAAGAAGTTGTCATACTCCTTTCTACTACTACTTACAGCAGTTGGGGAAGTAGGAGTGGGGGGTAGCTCTGTCAGACTGCTGTGTGTATATAGCCAGTTCTCTGTGAAATTCCAAGCTCTTTCAGGCACACAGAGAAACACCTGCTTTGTATTCAGTTAGAGTGGTGAATAGAACTAAACACATACACACACACACACCATACTGCACTTCAGTCCAGCATTGCTAAAACTTCACGTCATCCTCCAAACTCCTACAGGACTCTTCTCTCCTGTCCTTAAGCACCAATGACTTTTCTCTCACCAAACCCTAGCATAGATATGCCATACTTTTTTATTATTCTTATACTACCTGTATACCTATACTGTCTAATGCCACTAGTAATTAATGAGTAATTTCTGATATAAATTTGTTATTACTCAGTAATTACTGAGTATTAGGCATGGACAATATTTGAAAAAAACATTGTATCACAGTATTTCACATTTTTACAATATATATGAAACAATATACAGTATAGCCAATGCTAAGGTTTGGCTAACAAAGACTCAACAATGGTCACAATACGTTCAGAGATTTATTTTTTTTTAATAAATAAATAATAATACATGTAAACATTTTATGGAAAAATTATGTAAAATGTTTATAACATCATAATGTTTAAAATAGTTTATAATAACCAGTTAGTTGCTTTTTGTAGTAACAAAGTCTGTTACATACCACTGTCAATTAATAACTTACAGTACACAATTTATCGTGTATCATGTGGTTTTTGGGTTTTATTTATTTATTTGGTGAGGAATTTTGAAATTATTCAGATATTGTCTTCTTAGCTGTTTATTGTCTGCTTGATTACATTAAATAATCTGCTGTATGTGGTTTTCTCTTTGCTGTGTGTATCGGTCTAGAAAGCACTTTGTAAACTGCCATTAATGTTGTTATTATTATTATTATTAGTAGTAGTAGTAGTAGTATTGTTATCGGTATCAAACCCAGAAGTTTGTTGTAGAACTCAAGATGAAGTGCAGACTTGTTAGTGAAATATAGTGAGTATGATATTAACTTAATTATGTTTGTGTGCGTGGCAGAGTAAAACTGTTTGAGGGAATGGACTTGGTGGCTGACTCTGATGTAGTAGTTGACACAACTATGAGAGGAGGTCGGCTTGGAGTTTTCTGCTTTTCTCAAGAGAACATCATCTGGTCCAACTTACGCTACAGATGCAATGGTACCCCCACTTTTAAACACTCTCACATAAACATCTGGTGTATCATGCAATGCCATTTTTTATGTAATGATTTGCTGTGACTGAAGTAGAATCAAAAGAATCATCTTTACTGATGAAATAATATTCAATTAAGGATTATGGATGCTTTACAGGAGGGCTGAATACTTATAAAATATTTATATCTGTCTTTTTACAGACACTGTCCCAGAGGACTTTGAGTCACAGCATAAACAAGTACTAATGCACATTCAGGTGTGAGGAATAGGAGAATCAAAGCTGGCCACCCTGATCTGCACTGCCTCTTCATGCAGAAACACAAAGTCTCTACATTTGCTCTGGGTCTGCAAACCAGCCACCAGTGCTGCACCCATCAGACTCTTGAGCTCTTGTGTGAAATGGAACACAAGATGAAAAAAGGAGAAAATGAACCACATCTCTCTAAATCTGAAGAGGCTAAATCAAAGTAGACAAAATCAACAACTGACTCTTTATTATATGAATGGGACTATTGTAGCAGGGAGGTGCCTCAGGTCAATGTAAAAAGCGAAAAGATGTATGCTTTTGTGTGTGTGTGTGTGTGTGTGTGTGTGTGTGTGTGTGTGTGTGACTAAGTGAAAGGGAAAATGTGGAAAGATGACCATGTGTTAATGATCACTGACTTTTACATCTAGGACAGATTTCCTTGACAACTTCTCCCAGTAAATCTGTCATGTCATTATTGTACATATCGAATTAAACCAACTTTAAAGTATATAAGAAAGAGATTTGCCAAGAAACAACACTTAAAAAGTCACCCTGTGTAATATCTGTCCATGTTGTAAAATGTGCAGGTTTTAATAGACCACCATTAAATATATATATATATAATTAAAACTGAATAGTCTCAGATATGAAACAATACAGGGAGTCTTTACATTCATTGTGACAATTACTTACAGGCTACAGTGACATCCACGTGATTCTAACATATTAGAACTTAGGCAAAATTATATAGCCTAAATCCAATTTCAACTGCAAGACTAAGATTACCAGAAGACTATTTAACACACAAATAATGTTTGTGTCTACAGGATCTATTTGTTTTCTCAGTTATGAAACGGTATGGTCATCAGAAAGTAGGGGTGTCAGAATCTGTAACCTTGGAAACAGGTGTTTTCTGACTTGGCTAGACAACCATGTTTTTTTCTTACTTTTTTTTATGGAAGGGGATTAAAGGTAGTCAGAACCCCAAACTTCCTGCCCTAATTCACATCCGGGCAACACAACTTCAGTCAGTATGTTCTCTGCTCCTCCTTTCTCTGGCTCACACGCCTCCACGGTCATCATTAATGACTCCGGCCACTGCTAGTTCAGACCGGCTCGCGGTGTCCTCGCGCTCCAGGAGGCCGGGACGAGTGCAATATTGGCGGGAAATCTTACAACAATGCACCGCGTCCCGCACCTGCCGGCCGGCGGGAAACATGATGTTCACGCATGCGCTGTCCACACCACACCGTGGCCGTCCAACCGCAGAGCAGCGCTAAACACAACAAAAACAAGCGAGTTGGAGGAGAGTGTCCATAACACTTTTCTAATGTGCTTTATTAGACACTTTAGACTAATATAATAATATATTTGAATTTCTAACGCAGCATTTAAAAGCATAATGAACTTTGGTTGTTTGCTTTGTTCACTGTTTTGGACGAGCAACAGGGAGGAGCATGAAAAATAGGTCAGAGTGGTCCCAATAGGCTTTTTTTATTTATTTTTTGTAGAGTAACAATTTATATGTCATGTGTTATTTCCTTTGCATTCCTATAGAGACGTTCAAAAACACAGTGAGCACGTGTGCTCATATAAAGCGGGGTTTGAAGCACCAATGAATAACGCCGTGAGAGCGTTTCCTAGGCAACAGGTTGCTTAGAAACGTTTTAGTTCATTGCCTGCTAAAGAGCGTGACAAAAACTCGCCATGTGAAAGTTAACTTTTCCACAATAAACTTGCTTGTCAGATCACACAAATAGCACATGACAGATTGGATCCACAAGTTAAATAAATAAATAAATTGTAACTTACCCATAACAATAGAACGGTCGTTGTTGTCGCCGCCTTCCTTCTTTCCTTCCCTCCCTAGTAGTTTCAAACCATTTGTTTTTACACAAAAAAAGGCACTTAAATGCTTCTTTTCTCTTTCAGTATAGTCCGTTTCCTTGTCTTTTCCGCTTCCTCGGTGTCGAGTTTTCGTTTTTATGCATTTTCCTCAAAATCTCGGCGCACAATGCGACTCCCGTCATGCGGAGCTTCACCTCAGTGCCGAGCTCCGCCCCCACGGGCAACAAAGCGCAGTGTGCCCTGCTCAGTGAAGCGTGCGCGCACACACACACACACACACACACACACTTCTGAGTGTCCTTCTGAGGGTGGGAAGAGGACATCATCCTCCACTAACAGGTGTAAGATCCGTCCTAGTACACAGTTTGCCCTAGACTTTTAAAATCGATTATAAACATGCAAAACCCATTAACAACACGTTTAACCTGCCATTTATACATACAGTGCCCTCCACTAATATTGGCACCCTCGGTACATATGAGCAAAAAAGGCTTTGAAAAGTTGTCTTTATTGTTTAACGTTATGATCTTTTGTTCAGAAAATTCGCAAAATACTCAAATAATCAAACAATTACAAACACAACACAGGCGTATTCAAATATTTTTGTTAAATAAATGTGCAACAATTATTGGCACCCCTATGAATTCATATGTGAAAAATATATTTGAAGTATATTCCCATTGATATTTATATATTTTTAGTACACCTGAGTGACTAGGAACAGGATTTTTTTCCGCTATGACTTCCTTCCATAGAAACATACAGAAAACCACACTTTGTGTGGGTCAGCACAAAGTATTGGCTAAAAGGGTACAGATAATTAAATGATTAAATAATTGCTGCATACCTATATTTAACAAAGTTAAAGTTATATATATATATATATATATATATATAACCTGTGTTGTATTTGAAATTGTTTGTTATCCATGAGAGCAGAGCAGAGTATTAAAAGGTCAAAATATAAAGACAATTTTTGCCTTCCTTGCTTATTTACCAAGGGTGCCAATATTAGTGGAGGGCACTGTATAGTATACATATTTACATCAGCTTGCCTGTAGCACAAACTAAACTACCAAATATGTATAATCATATCAGATTGAAAAATGTAGATGTCATGAAAATAACAGATGACCAAACAACATTTAGTGCAAAAATTGTGCTCATGCTGGAAAATCACACAATATGCTATTATGAATAAATGAATATTAAAGCACTGAGGATACCAACTTTCTTGTATGTGAACAATTACATTCTATGTAGTAATAGTCAAATAGGTTATACTCCATTACCTTTTGTTTTAATTTTTGGGCTTATGTTAACAAAGTAATAAGTTGAATAGGACTATTTTCACCAGTGGCTCTTTCATTATTAAATTCTTAACTTTTATACGAAGAAAAAATGTGATAGATGTGTAATCTGATGTGATTTCAGTGACTTTGGTTGGGACATGGTTGTTGGTGCCAGAACTGGTCTGCATATTTCAGATGCTGATCTCCTGTGATTTTCATGTACACCTGTTTTATGAGAGAGGTCAGAGGAGAATGGCTGACAGGGTCGAGCTGACAGGAAGGATACAACAACTGAAATAACCACACATTACAATCATGATGAATGTTGAATCTTGAGGAAGATGGACTACAACAGCAGAATATAACATTGGGCTGTTCCTTTAAGATAAGACCAGGAATCTGAGGCTACAGTGGGAATAGGCTCACAGAAACAAGACAGTTGAAAATTGGAAAAATGTCATCACCACTTCTGATGAATATCGGTTTCTGCTATGGCACACAGATGGTAGGGTCAGAATTTGGTGTCAAAATTATGAATCCATGGACCAAACCTGCCTTTTATCAACAGTTCAGATTGTTGATAGTGTAATGTTATGGGGAATGTTTTTTTAATACCAGCTGAGCAAGTCTTTTTAGCAAAATGTATTCCAAAGTGTTTCATACTTCGTTTTATTTATATTTATATATATATATATATATATATATATATATATATATATATATATAGCCTTTAAGAATGCCTTTGACAAAAGTATTGAATTGAAATCATTGAAATCACTCTCATGGCAGGATCTGGACACTGTCCGAAGGTTGCAATGGATTTAACATGAAACATGTCAAGCACGTCACACACAACACTGTTGCCAAAGTTATTAACAAATTCAAAAAGCCATGTAAGGCAGAGATTACATGTATGCTTTTTCAGACAGCCCATTTTGGCCTATCTATATATTTGATATCCGTAAATTCATGTGAATTTGTTCCCATGGTGTCATTACTTGCTCTTCTTAATCAATCTATCAATCAATAAATCAACAATAAACATTTATTTCTATGGCATATTTAAAAACAACACAAGTTGCCCAAAGTGCTTTACACTACCAAAATTTCAAAACACCGATACACACATACAATAAAACACAAAACTCATTACTATTCAGTCTCCATGCAACTAAGGACAATTAAAGTAAACAGATTAGAGACGTGTCTTAAACATAGATTTAAAACATTAAATTAATCTAATATACAGGGGAGGCTATTCCAGGGGCGTGGCGCTGCCACCGAGAAGGCATGATCGCCTTTAGTTTTCAATCAAGATTTTGGGACATTTCAAAGGAAACTCTGAGATGCTCTTAGAGGTCTGGCAGCACCATGATACTGTAACAGGCTGGAAATATATTCTGGAGCAACTCTGTGTAAACCTTTAAAGACAAGAAGCTTTGCAATTTGACAATGCCCCTCAATTGAAAAAAGCTACCATTTACCATGGGATTAATTTGTTTATCAAATTTCAGCTCAGAATCAAAAAATCACACCAAGGTTCCTCACCTGCGTGCTAACATTGTTGGCTAAAAGGCCAAGATGTAGAGAAAGCTGTTTGGCTAACTTCGATGGACCAAAGAACACCGCTTCAGATTTAGACTCATTAAGCTGCAGGAAACTGGATACAATCCACACCTTTATTTCATCCAAACAATCAAGCAGAGATGTAAGTTTGGAGTTATCATTACATCTCTGAGGTAGATACAACTTGGTATTATCTGCATAACAATGATATGCCACATTGTGTTTTTGACAGATTAATCCCAAAGGGAGCATATATAGAGAAAACAGCACAGGGCCAAGACAAGAACCTTGAGGATCCCCAGAAGAGATACGCTGCATGGAAGAAATAGAGCTCCCTAATTCCACAGAAAAAGTTCTGCCTTATAAATAGGATGAGAACCAGGGTAAGCCCCTGATACCCCCCATAATGTGTTCATAATGTGGTTTCAATATAGTACAGGGAGAATTGAATTTTCAAATTACTATTTTTATTATTATTTTTAATACTCTCCCAACTTTTCAAAATTGGAGTTTTAGATCGACAGATTTAAGAGTGTCGGGAGAGGCTTGAAGACGATCTAGGCCAGAATTAGAGATGCTAGCTCTAATAGCAGTAATACTATCCATAAAAATTTGCAAAAAGTTTTCACAAGCTCTCCCAGACTTATCAACAAAAGTGGGACAGACCAGATTCAGGACTGTATTTATTACCCGAAATAAAACTTTCAGTCTATGATGATTCTGAGAGATTAAGTCAGAAAAATATCTTGCCTTGACCGATTTAACAAACTGTTGATATGAAATCATACAATCTCTGAGTACTTCATATATGACCTGGAGCCTGTCTTTTTCCATTTCCAGCTTGTCTTCATTTTTGTCTAAGAAACAGACTTTCGTCATTAAGCCAGAGCTGTTTGTTTGTTTGTTTACTTTATATTGTCCCCCTTAGGGGAAACTAGTTTTGCAGCAAAAGGTAACAGACAGACAGAAATACATAATACACAAACAATATTTAATATACATTGCACAAATCATAGTTCATATCAAAAATCTACCTATAAAGAGTTCAGTAAACCAACAGCCACCGAAAGAAACAAAAAACACCCTTAAATCGTTTTGTTCTTCCACCTGTCACTCTAAAACGAGTCATTACACGCGGTGTTGTTGACCACCAACTCATCTAAACCCCGACTAGACCTCTGAAAACGTAGAGGCGCACAGTCCAGGTATAGATGGAGCACGATGGCCTACTGACTCGGGGCCCGGAGTAGACCCAACGAGAGTCACATCAAGCATAATAAATAAATTATCTGAGAGACCAATATTTTCTACAGCCAGCTCACACACCACGACACCCCAGAACAGTACCAAATCCAGAGTGTGATCCTTCTTACGAGGAAGAAATTGAAACAACAAAGCTTAGGTGTCTCAACCCTAAGTTAAATCTGCTTTAACCTACTAAATTCATTTCAGCAGACAACACTTCTTTCTGGAAAGTCAAGATTTTTAGTGAAGATGACAGTACTACAGACGGCTTTACAAATTCCTGACAGCTTTAACGCACAAGCTTGTGGTACACACTGGACAATACAATCACAGCTCACACCAAACTGACACTTTTCTCGTATGCAGATGAGCAGACGCACGTGCTTCACAGAAGGCATTTTGATAGCACCTTTCTAAAGGTTATACAGCCTAAAAAGATAAATACGTCGAAATAACTTTACAAGCACATGTTTTGCTCGAGTAGTTCACTTATCCAAAGTGAGTTTTTACACCATCGTACTCTAACAAACCTTATAAATTAAGGTTTGTTGTCAAACACCCCCGCTGAAGTGCAGTCACAGAGGGTCGTGATATGGCGTCTAAAATAGCCTCCCTGCGCGCTGGACCCGTGTGGAGCGGCGCAGTTGCTGCGCAGAGCGGCAGGTGTGCGCTGCGGGTGATTTACGCAGTCAACCGAGGCGCTCTCCCACTCATTCAGCATTGACCAGCACAGCTTGGCACAATTAGCACTACAGCTCTGGGCGCCCTTTTAATCAACCTTTGTGGTGGATATGCGGTGATGACACGTCTCGTTTCACGGAGTTGACAGAGGTAAGTCATAACAACAATCAATAATTAAGCTTCAAACTGGCTGGCTGTAGCGTCACGTGATGATGGTGGTGATTACCTTATATTCTTCTCTAACAAATTTAAGTTAAGAAGAGACTTTGTGCTCTGCGGGGTTTGACGGCACTGTCAAAAACACAGACCAAAGGAATACTGTGGCATTTTGAAAAAATTTAAACTTTGTTTGGTGATTGTTTTGGACAGGTGTGTATTTATATGTATGTTTTTTTAAGCATAAGAATTTAAGAGTTTGAAGGAGAACCTTTATCTTGAGAACTGTAGCTGTCAGATCCACGGTTGGTATTTGAATGTGTTTTTGTTTTTTTATTAATGTCCCTACAATACATAGTTCAGATTACACCGTCTCTGAGAGTAGAACATGAAAGAAACACGTTGTGTTATTATTATTTGAGAGATATTGATTTCCCTAGCAAACATGTTGGAGTTAAACAGAAATCTCAAATAATACCAACACAACATATTTCTTCAACTGAATGTTCTACTGTCAGATAGGCTGTAATGAGGTTATGTGGGTTCTATCTGTGACGTTTGAGGGTTTTTATTTGATTTAATCTATCTTTTCTATTTGTATTAATATCCCTAATATAGCATACATAATTCACATTCCAGTCTATCGGACAGTAGAAGATGAAGGAGATATATTGTGTATTGTTGATGTCATTTGAGTGATTTATTTTTAATCAACAAGCTAGAGATCATCAGAAAAAATGAAAAGAAATGTGCACAAGAATTATATTACTACACAGAGATATGGCATGGGTCTGCTATTCCTTCAAAACTCAGATATGGTGTGTGGGTGTGGTGATAACACGACAATTTACAGTTACTTCTTCTAATAAAGGACTGGTTCAGAAGGGATCAGTTTAAAGTAGTTTGTGTGTGTGTGTGTACATGTGTGTGAATGTGCACCTGTGAACGAGAAGTTCGTGTAAGTGGTGGGGGATGGAACCCAGTGCTCTTCAGGGAATTTTTATGTCAAGTGATGTTTGCTTTCTTTTTATCACATTCAAGTGTCATCTCTGTGCTCACAAATGCAGCTGAATTGAAATCCGTAACATTCTATAGACACATACTTGCACAACAAATGGCCAACCAAACTGGACAAATGCATGCGATGCATGGTCAGTACTGGGTGCATGAAGGCCCTCTGCAGCGGCAGATGTCAGAAATAGCTCAGCTATTCTGCTCATTGAGACACCAGATGAAATTAGATTGCCGAGGGAAGAAGATAGCTCATGTGGGCCAGAATGTTGGAAGCTCGACTGTGTTTGAAACACCTGGCATCCTTACCCAGCATTTCTATCCATGCTTTTTCAAATGGAGCATGGGTGGGGTGTTTTGGGCAGCTGGCTACCATCACAGGGTTTATTTAGCACCCTGTATTTCTGTCCTGCAACTGCCCCTGTTCCTCTTGCCCCATTTAGGATTCCATTAACTGGAATGTCATGCCTGACTCAACCAGCAGTTAGAAAAGTATTCTGTAAACAAATCTACTGCTTTACTAGAGTTTCTAGACATTAGTGAAAAAAAGGAACTGAAATTGTATTAACCTATAAACCTAAACTTAAATGTCCTTGTGCAGTCAATGGAATTTATCCAACAGAATCAAGGGAAGGGGTCAATAATACACATTTTAACTGAAATATGATCTTTGGCATTATTGTGCATGTACGCCAAAAGGTTTCTCTCTTTCTCTCCTTTATCATAATCTGATTATATTGTGATTGCCCTGATTTGCTTAAACTTAATCTGGTCAACCACTTCAAATTAAAGCTTGTGATCTCAATGCAAATATACACGAATGTCCATGAGTTTGCTTGCTTTCTTTTGATGTTTGCTCTCTACTCTGCAAATAACAAAACTGTAGCCAAGGTCCAAACTGCAGTACTTCCATGTTGATGGGACACACTAGTCACTACAGCAGTGAACCGCAGCATTTTTTAAAAAAGAAATTTGCATTGCGCCATGAAGTGTGTACAATAAAAGTTATTTTCACCTGTCCACTCATCCAAAATGTTACCCCTTATTTTCTGGATGATACTCATTGCATGCGGTTTTTATGTGCTTCTTTCTTTCTAAGGTTGGACAATGTGCTAATGATGTCTCCATTCAGTGGATGGGTTTTGCACCTTTGTTTATTAATTTTTTTTCCAGTGCAAGGGCATCAGTCTGACACTTGAGGTAAGAATATCTTATCGTACCTATTATGATAATGATCCATATGTGACATAACTGCTTTTGACTTAATTAATTCAGAACTGTTTGTATATCATAATATAACCTATTGCTTAAAAAGGACAATCAACAGATTTTTATTCAAAAAGATTACAATAAAATACAATTAAATCACAGCTTTTGTTAATCAATGAATCGCCACGGATTAAAAGCCGAGCAGAGCATTTATGTTATTTGTGTTTGCACGTGTCTCCATCATGTGGCTGTTGTGTGCAGTGAACCTCTGTCTTCCAAGCCAAAGTAAGTGTAAAGAGCTCCAGCAGTCTACTAAGGCTGTGTCTGTATGGATGGGAATGGGAACACGGGCTGCCTGCAATAACCATGTACAAATTACATGGAAACATCACATTATCATCACACTGCTGCTTTTTCTCCTTTTAGCTTCACAAGGTATGACTATCTATTCTCTTTTTTTTTTTGTCATGTCAAGACTAGCATGATGTGAAACAATTATGTGACATTGGATGTTGTTACATCTTTGTGACTCCCTTTTGCTGCAGCATGGGCCCAGTGTAGGATCCTGAGGTGTAACTCAGACTTTGTGGCTGCAACATTGGACCTGGGAGGCAGTGGTGGTGGTGGGAAAGATCCAGGCAATGTGGGTTACTGCAGCGCCCTGCGCTCCTACGCTACCTGCACCCGGCGCACTGCCCGTGCCTGCCGTGGTGACTTGGCTTACCACTCTGCAGTGCAGGGCATCGAGGACTTGCTCATCCAGCACCGCTGTCCAAAGTCTGGGCCCACAGCTCAACCCCGGCCTCTACCCCAGGCCCCAGTATCTGTGGATGCCTGCTTTTACGAGAAAAGCTATGTGCAGCGCGAAGGCCGTGCACCAGAGTACCTGCACTGCGGTGTGTTCGGAGACCCTCATATCCGCACCTTCAACAATGAGTTTCAGACGTGTGCTGTAGCTGGAGCCTGGCCCCTCATAGACAACCAGTTTCTCTACATACAGGCCACCAGCTCACACACCAGAGAGAGCTCCTATGCCACTGCACTCACCAAGGTTAGGCCAGACAAATGCACTACTGTATATGTAGCTATGTCATGGACCTCACAGGGGCATTGTCATGCTGGAATTTGTTTGGGCTTCTTAGTTCCAGTGAAGGGAATTTGTAATGCTACAGCATACAAAGACATTCTAGACAATTGTGTGCATCCAACTTTGTGATAACAGTTTGAGGAAGGCCCACATATTGTATGGCTGTGATGGCCAGTTGTCCACATTTGTTTTTGGAATATAGTGTATTTCATTGTCAGTATGTTAAATGATAGAGGTACATTGTATAAACTGGATATACAGTTAACCTGTTCATCTCCATTTTCCCTCCACAGATCACTATAATTTTTAAAAACTGGCGGCAGTGTGCAGAGCAGCAGATTTACCAGGCAGAGGTGGACAATGTCCCTGCAGCATTTGAAGATGGTTCTACAAGCAGTGGTGAGCGGCGAGGTCAGCACAGCCTGCAGGTGCGTTCCCAGGCCCTGGGACGCCATGCTGAGATCTGGGCAGCGCACATCGGCACCACAGTGGTGGTACGTCAGAGCGGCCACTCACTGGGGCTGGCTGTGCGCTCTCCACGTGCTATTATCGAGTCATATACACCTGAGCAAGACCTGCAGCTGTGCCTGTGGGGATGTCCAGCCTCTCAGCGCTTACACACACCATCTGTGTGGCCCACCACGCTTGCATACATACACTGCTCATCTCAACTGCCAGCCCAGGATGTCTACTTCCAGGCATGCCTTTTTGATCTGCTGGCCACTGGGGACATGAACTCCAGCTCATCTGCGCTCGAGGCTTTGGAAGATGCCCGAGCCATGATTACTGACCCACAAAAGGTGCATCTAGTAGCAGCTGCAGCAAACAGGCAACCATCATGGCTCATAGCCGTATTCATGACTATGCTTACATTTAGACTCATATTTTGAATGTGATCATGCTGATATCACTCAAATGGCAGCTATTTCCTATTTTAAGGTTTTATATATATATATATATATAT
>JAFFST010051042.1:226086-256743 GCA_022414735.1 Noturus placidus | reverse complement strand
GCTCTCACTGTGGTTCGCTGGATTCCCAAAGCTTTGGAAATGGCTTTATAACCCTTTCCAGACTGATAGATCTCAATTACTTTCTTTCTCAATTGTTCCTGAATTTCTTTGGGTCTCGGCATGATGTGTAGCTTTTAAGGATCTTTTGGTGGACCTTACTGTGTCAAGCAGCTCCTATTTAAGTGATGCCTTGATTGTGAACAGGTGTGGCAATAATCAGGCCTGGGTGTGGCTAGAGAAATTGAACTCAGGTGTGGACAACCACAGTTATAGTAAGGGGGGCAATCACTTTTTCACACAGGGCCATGATGGTTTGGATTTTTTTTCACCTTTAATAATAAACACCTTCATTTACAAATTGCATTTTGTGTTTACTTGTGTTGTCCTTGACTATTGTTTAGATTGGTTTGATGTTCCGAAACACTTAAGTGTGACAAACATGCAAAGGAACAGGAAATGAGGAAGGGGGCAAACACTTTTTCACACCACTGTAGATAGATAGATAGATAGATAGATAGATAGATAGATAGATAGATAGATAGATAGATAGATAGATAGATAGATAGATAGATAGATAGATAGATTTTAGGGAGTGCAACGAATGATGTGAGTGAATGTAAGATGTAATAACAGGCAGGATGAGGTAATGAATGTTGTATGTGTGAGTGCAGTTCTAGTCCTTGGTGTTCCCCTGGTTGAAGGCCCAAATCTGCTGTAGCAAAAGGTTCCTCCTCATTTTCTCTGTGTTGGCCTTCAGGGAGTGGAAATGTTTCCTTGAACATAACAGAGAGAACAGTCCATTGTTGGGATAGCTGATGTCCTTCATTATCTTCCTGGTCTTGGTCTAGCACCACTTGATGGACTGCAGGTCAGAGAGCTCAGTGCGGATTATACGCTCAGTTGTTTGCACCACCCTCTGGATATCTGTGCCAAACACAGGCTGTGGTGTTTCCCATCAGGATGCTCTCAATGGTGCCGGTGTAAAAGTTCCTGAGCACTTTAGAGGCCAGTTTAAAGTCTTTCAAGCGCAAGAGGAGGGAATAAAGGGTTTTCTTCACCAGGGTGTTGATGTGGCAGGACCATGTCAGGTCCTGTGTGATGTTGAAGTCCACAACCAGCTCTTTTGTCTGATGTTCAAGACGAGATTCTTCTCCTGTTACCAGTTCTCGAGGCTCTTAATCTCCTCCAAATAGACCTTCTCATCATTATTGGTGATCAGGACCAACACAACAGTATCATCACAAAACTTTTTAATGGTGGAAGAGTTGGAAGTGGCCACACAGTCATAGGTGTACAGGGAGTACTGAAGAGGGCTTAATATAGATTCCTGGTGGGCTCCAGTACTGAGGATGAGGGGAGTCATGTTTGCCTACCCTAACTGTATGTGGTCTGTCATTCAGGAAGTTGGAGATCCACGGGCACAGTGATGTCTCAGACCCAGGTCCTCTAGCTTGGTGGTAAATTTTGGGGGGGTTTATAGTGTTAAATGCTGAACTGTAGTCAACAAACAGCATTTTGACGTACCTTCCCTTCCCGGAGTCCAGATGGCACTGGGAAGTGTGGAGAAGATGCATGATGGCATCATTTGTGGAGTGATTTGGGTGGAATGCAAATTTTAGTGGATACATGGTGTCAGGTAGTGAAGAGGTGATGACGTCTCTGACCAGTCTTTCAAAGCACTTCATCACAACAGATGTCAAGGCAATAGGATAATAGTAGTTGAAGCAGGAAGGCTGGGTCTTTTTCGGTACAGGATTGATGATGCTATATACAAGACATTTGGGTTTGAGATGAAAAGATGGATATGAAACAATAGATGTCAATCTCAGCTTTCACTACCTGATATTTACATCTAGATGTGTTAAACAACTTAGAACATGGCAGCTTTTATTTGAACCCACCCATTTTTCAATTGATAAAAAAAATTCTGGAACATGTTACTGAAAGGTTCTTCTTGCTGCGTAGCTGTGCACTGTTAGATCAATTGTTTAAACAATAAATAAAGCTCTAAAGCCCTGGGTCTTGCCTTTGAAGACTTCATTTGTTCTTAAAAGGATCAACCAACATGAAGACCAGAAAGCTGCCTATGGGAAAAAGCAAGCTATAATGAAACTGAGAAAAGTTGAAAAAAAAAATAACAGAGACAACGCACAAACATTGGATATGCTCAATAAAGCTATTTGGAATGTCCTGAAAAAGACAGAAACCACTGGTGTAATAACAATCAGACATGGAACAGGTTGACAGTTGAACAGCAGTCGATGACCCAAAACAACAATTAGTCACCAACAACCTTCACAGATAAAATTATCACAATTCCCTGCTTGAAAATGACTTTGAGAACAGAAATATAGAGGCCATAACACAAGATGCAAACCACTCATCAGCAGTAAGAATCAGAAAGCCAGATTGGAAGTCACAAAGAAATACAGAGATGAGCCACAAATGTTCTGAAACCAATATTAAACTCTACCAGAGAGATGGAAAGGCCAAAGTGTGGAGAAAGAAATTATCTATGCACAATCCTAAACATATAAGCTCATCGGTCAAGCACGGTAGAGGTAGTGTCATGGCTTGGGCTTGCATGGCTCCTTCTGAACAGGCTCACTAATCTTTATTGATGATGTAAGTCATGATGGGAGAAGCAGAATGAATTCAGAAGTTGACAGGAACATTTGTCTGACAATTTACATTCAATTTTTTGTGAAAAAAATTCAATTGGGAAATACATCCAGTTGAATTGGGAGGAACTTCATCCAGCAAGACAAAGATACAAAACACACTGCAAACTCAATAAAGGACTTCATTAGGGGGATTTAGACTGGCCAAGTCAATCACCAGACCCTATTGAGTATGCATTTCAACTCCTAAAGAGGAGACTGAAGGGAGAAACCCCTGAAAACAAACAACAGCTGAAAGTCAAAAAACTGCGGTACAAGCCGGGAAAAGCATCACAAAAGAAGAAAGCAGCAGTTTAGTCATGTCTGTGGGTTGCCGGCTTGATGCAGTAATTGCAAGCAAGGGATATGCAACCGATTATTAAGTGTTATTTACTTTAAAATGATCTGTATCAATACTTTTGCTGACCTAAAAATTGGGTGGTGTGACACCAAAGGTGTCATATTCTAAGTTGTTTAACACATCTAGATGTAAATATCAGGAAATGAAAATCTATCGTCAAATATTAATCTTTTGATCTTAAACCCAAATGACTTCAACGTACAGTATAGCAATAATAAAAGAATTGGCCATGCTGTTCTGATATTTCTGGAGGGGACTATATATCTGTATGTCTTTTTCTCAGATTAAATAAATTAAGACATTTAAAAATAATTACTCACTCTTCCCATTTATTCATTTAATTATTTATTAGTTAATTGACTGATTGAGAGATTGACCGACCTAAAAAAGATGCTGCATTCAAACAGGCTCTGCCTCTTACAGACTGTCTCTGTGTAATGGGTGTAGCAGAGCTCACACCTCAAAGGACATTTACTGGACTGTTTCATTTGGCTGGGTTTATTTGGCCTAAAAAATCCATTTATAGGAACTACAGTATTAGACAGTATTATGGTTTAAGGCATGGTTTACTGGTATGGGTCACTGAAAATTGTAGGAAGACTGTAAGGAATAACAAGTGTTTCATAATACACAAGATGACCCATTTGATGAGACACACACTTCAAAGATGCTGTTTTTCATATTTTTAAGGTTTAAGTTGTGTTCAAATTAGTATGCGATGTGGTATATAAGTTATCTTTTCCATCTAGCTGGTGTGACATG
Source organism: Noturus placidus (assembly GCA_022414735.1). NCBI lineage: Eukaryota > Metazoa > Chordata > Actinopteri > Siluriformes > Ictaluridae > Noturus > Noturus placidus. The sequence goes on along the minus strand of JAFFST010051042.1, from coordinate 252,960 downwards.
AAATGATGTTACATTATGAATATATATAGCTGGAATCCTAGAATGACCCCAACTCCTGACAAATACAATAGGTGAATAATTTTATTAAAATAAATCCTAAACTATAAGCTACATAAAACTTCAAGACCTTTTTACAGTTTCACACATGTCCAATTTCAGCACAATTTACAACGTAGGTTTACTCTAAAATGATTTAATTAATTATTTTTTAATTTCTATAGCGCTTTTTACAATGGACATTGTCTCAAAGCAGCTTTACAGAAATATCATTTTTACATTTACAAGCGACTTACTAATGAGAGCACACTCACACACCAATGGTAGCAGAGCTGCCATGCAAGGTGCTAGCTTGCCATTGGGGGCAACTTAGGGTTCAGTGTCTTGCCCAAGGACACTTCGGCATGGGATCACCCGGGCCGGGATTCGAACCGCCAACCCCACGGTTAGTGGATTAGTGGACAACCCGCTCTACCGACTGAGCCACAGCCGCCCGATTTAATGCTCTTCACTCTTCATGCACCAGTAAAACCTTAACATTTGATAAAAATAAAAATCTAATAATCATACTTGACTTCAAAGAGTATTCAACACAATAAAAATGGAATAATTTACAGATATAAAAATAGGATCATATACATTTACATAGCTCAGATAATTTCAATATGCAACTGGTTGCATTCCATCAATCAAATCGTTTAAGACATGCTTAGATAAATGGGGTAACAGGTGTGTATAGCCATGATTAAGGCTCATTTCAATATGGCCGTATAACTATTTTGACACAATAAAGAGAGAGCCACAGCCTCTACATGCTTAATGTCAATGCATGAGGATGTTGCACTGTTCAGCACAACGATAACCATCAGCACCTGTGCTCCCTCTTAAAGCAGCACTATGACTGATGAAAGGATTTATCAGTTATGACTGGGTCAGAGAGCCAGGAGGCACCAGATCAGCTTGGATACACCTACACCAGTCCCATTAGCCCCTCATGCCCTTTTATATTGCTGCCCAATATAACAGTAGAAGCAGCTCTAGCAGTGGGAGTGCATGGAAGAGCTCTAGAAATGGACACTGCTCTCAGGGCTGGACCATAGTGCCTTTGAAGAGCAATGCATATGCATGGAGCAGCGAGATTTAATGAGCTGAATAGCGATAGGAGATGGCCTCTGTACTCCGTGTTAATTTCTAACAACGCATCCACCCACACAAACACACCACCCCCACCCCAATCCCCAGCCGTAACTGCAGCAAAGAGATTCTTCATTGGGCTGAGAGTCACATGTACTCAATGGGAAACATTGTTGAGTGAATAGGTGAGTTGTAAGAGTGAGGGTGAAGACGTAAGAATCGATTCCATTCTCCGTTGTTGGGAGACCCAAGAGAACTGGAGAGGACTCTGGAGCCTTGCCAGGATGTTCAGCTTGTCATTTACAGCTCCCAGTGTAATAAAAGAATTTCAATTAAAATAAGAAATCCCTCTGCAGGAGATCTGCACTCCAACTGGTGTGAAATGCCTAGCTATGTCTGCTTCTGATTGAAGTCAAACATCTCACTGCCTCCCACTGAAATAAATGTGTACACACACACACACACACACACACACACACACACACACAGGTCATACAGGGACAGAGAGAATTTGAAGAACCGACTGCAAAACAGAAAGAGAGTGAGACATAGAGAGAGGTGGAGACAGTGTGAAATGACAGTACAGAGTGTCTCCTGACTACAGTTTGATTCATTTTGTTCAAACAAGCCCACACAGACAAGCATCAGAAAAATAAGATGGATACTTCCACCTTTATCCAATATAGTAACTGTGATACAGCGTGTGAGTTTTAGCGAAATAGAGGATCAGAAGGTCTCCTGGACAGAGTTATTGCTGCTGAGAGCATGTATTTCTGATTGCAACCTCTCTGTCATCATTTAAGCAAGCTGAGAGAGAGAAACCACTCAGCTCCATTGTAAATAAAATACAACAGCAGGTATAAATAGAATAGTGGAGATTGCTTGATGAAATTGAATTTGTTCAGTGTAGAAGGTTCTCCACAAGAGCCCTTGATTCACAGCCCTGATTTGAGTTCTTTCTTGAATTGACTCACGCTAGTGTTCGCCAGCACAGAAAAACTGCAATCTCAGTTTCTCAGAAGGAAGATACTCAGAGCAGTTTTTGCATCTAAAATGCACAGCTCTTTGCCTTTCTGTCTCACTCACTTACTCATTTTCTTGCTCGCAGCAGCATATCAGTTTGCGTAAAAGGTGCTCGTTTGCTCATTAAACATGATAGGGTTGAGACTGGTGTGGAATCACAAGGAATGGACATCGAGTGCAGTAGAGGGTGCAGAGCGCAGGGCTTACACAGCATCTGCTGAATTAGTATGAGTGTGTGAGAAAACAAGCTGTCGATATGGTTATAACGCAGCCTCTAGCACACATGGGCACACAGGCTCAATCCTCTGTTATTTTCCTAACAATGGCCACCGCGCTCAGGTAGCAGAGCAAAGAAAAGACAGAATGATGACATTTAAGAACATGGTTAAAAATTAACTTGAAATATGCATACCATATAGACCAAAAAAGTTATTTCTCTATACATTCTGCCTTCAGCACTGCAGTGGACAGGCGTCAGATCAATAGATCCCTTCATCCACTCCCTCTGCCAGTGCCAGGAGTAGAACTATATATCTGTACCAGCACACAGTGACAAGGCACAGTGAAATGACACACAGACCCACCAATTTTCCATTTCCTCTCTCCCATGTCTGTCATCTCTACCAAGCCACTATCCCATTAATTGATTTCTCTGTGACAGGACGTTGTACTTTCTCTACATGTTGTCTGTATAAATCTACCAGGGGCTTTCTTTGGTCACATTGAATTTTAAATCAGCCTGAATAAATCCAAGCCACTGGAACACTCTGTATCTCTCGCTCTCCCTCAGTCGCTGAGTCTCTCTGCCTGTTTACCCCCTTGCTCGCTTACCTCCCTCACTTTTCACCCTGCACTGCTGTTGTAGTAATGCCTTCCTAATTACCACATCAAACTTGTTTCTGTGCAACGAGCATCTCTCTCTGCTTACTGTTACGCAAACGCAGATTGATGCGAGACTCTCAGAGCTGTGCGCAATTTGTGAATGCTGCCTTTATTGCTTTGATCATCACAATCAGTGCTTTGACTCACCCCACAGTCACAAACAGCTGTTGGTTCATTGTCAGCTAATGTAGTGTATTAATGTAGCCACAGCAGAAGGGATATGGATAATGAGAGCCGAGTATATAACTACAATAGCTGCAAATCTACCTCCCAGCAGCCTCTGTAGGTGGGAAATGACTGCTTTTGTTTCTGTTTAAATACCTATCTTACTATGTATTCATTTGAATTACAATTCTGTATAAAAATTCAACATGGCATAAACTCCATTTTAAAATGTAGATATTTTCTGTGAAAAGAAAAGGTAGTAAAACTGTAACCTATTAAGGAAAAAGACATATGATACAATGTCTGCTTCACTGTATTATATTCTCATTACCTATTCAAGTCGTGTATAGAGCAAGTCGTATTACAATTCCAGGACATAGACCAATGCATAAGGCAGAGCAAATGATACTTAAAGCTGTTATTGATATTTGAATGGGGGGGGGAGTTTGGAGGACAGACTAACAGAGTCATCAATAAATTAGGTAAAAAGACTAATGAATGTAGTCATTTAAAATGTCTATATACAATATGCAAGTATTAAATAAGGATTTCTTGTAAGGGATGTTTGACCATGAACGATCACCGGAGGAGTCACTGTGTTGGATCAATGTGAGCAGTGGTAATGATGGAAGACTATGCTCTTCTTTATCCCACTCTGCATTGTGCAAAGCTGTTATTTCATAAATTAATTTATAAGGACTAAAAATCACATTAGTCCCTCCTTCATTGCGATGCCATGAGCAATTCGGAGAGCACAGTGCACACCAAAACACATTCAATAATACACATATGTAATTGTCCTTATAAGACCTTGTGCATTTCTTCATTTTACAGGTTGTTCAGAATTACTCTGAAGATGTGCTGGCTGTGTTAACGGGAAAGGAAGACAGGGTGGCACCATGGGTGATGGAGGAGCTTTACGGACAGAGGGAAATGCCCTGCTGAAGGCTGTGTTCCAAGGCAAGCTTCGTCTTGCCCGTTTGCTACTGGAGGGAGGGGCATACATCAATGAAGGCAATGAGCGAGGGGAGACACCCATCATGGCTGCCTGCATGGCGGGATACGATGACCTGCAGACACGTCAGAAAATGGTACGCTATCTTTTAGAGAAAGGTGCTGACCTGAATATCCCTGATAAGTCAGGCCGGACTGCCTTGATGCATGCATGCTCTGAGCAGGCTGGCAAAGATGTTGTGTCACTACTCCTGGAGAATGGAGCAGACCCAAGTCTCAAAGACTACTCTGGGTCCTCAGCTCTAATGCATGCCATCAACAGAGGTGATCGAGAAACCCTGCAGATACTTCTAGATGCCTGTAAGGCCAAAGGCAAAGAGGTGATCATTATAACCACAGATACCTCACCCTCAGGCACTAAGAAGACCAAGCAGTACCTGAACTCTCCTCCTTCACCAGGTGTGGTTGACAAACTCTCACCAGCCTGTATGTCTCCTTCAGAGGTGGAGATCCGAACCTCAAACTCACCCGCTGGAGAAGAGGAAGGAGGCATCTTCAGCTTTGCTCTTACTTCTGCCCTTCCATTGCCCTCGAACAGGCCACCAGGTGAGAGGAGACCACCACCACGCAAGCTTCTCAAAAGACTGAACTCAGAGCCCTGGGGCCTAGTGGCATCAAGTGTACTGGCTGAGAGAGGTGAGATGTTGGAGGGCAGCCTAGCAGAGGAGGACAAGGTGGTGTCAGAGATGAATGGCATGTCAATCTCTGGTCCAGGGAGACCACTGCTCTCGCGCAGGCACAGCATTGAAACTCATGACCCCTGCTCACCAAAGCCGATTGACCGCTCCTGCTCAGAAGATTGTGCAGCCCTGTCTGGTTCTTCTTGGGCTGACAAGGTGCAGCAGCATCAGTCACTGTACCGCAGAAACACGGCGCCTGAGTCGCAAGAGAATGCCGGTCATAATCGTGCTCTGACGCACCCTAAGCTTACACGCATGGAGCACTATGAGTCAGATACACATCTGTGTCCTGAGTCCATTCCTGGATCTCCAGATTCTGGTCGTGTGTCCGTGGAGCGTCGCAAGTACAATGCCTCACCACTATCATTAGTTGCCAGTTCCTCACGGGAGTCCCTAGAGAGCATCCCAAACTCAGTGTCCCCCATCACTATGAGGAGGAGACCCCCAGGCTTGTTGGAGCGGAGAGGCTCTGGCACACTCCTGCTGGACCACATTTCACACACTCGCCCTGGATTTCTTCCCCCACTCAATGTCAACCCTCAGAGACCCATTCCGGACATCAGGACCAATGGCAAGCCCTCGTCACCCGTGCACTCTGGAAACAAGATCTTGCTGCCCGTAGCACCAACATCACCAAAGCGTGTTCTGGATTTCAAGATGAAGAAGAAGCTGATGAGGAGGCACTCCATGCAGACAGAACAGATGAAGCAGCTCTCCACCTTTCAGGAGCTAATAGCAGAGAAGGTCATGGAGGTCAATGGAGACTAAAAGTTAAGAGAGAATATCTCACTCGGTCTCTCTCTATCTGTCACTCACTCATTTACTCACACAGAGAGAGGGAGAGAGAGAGAGAGAGAGAGAGAGCGAGAGAAATACCATTACAATTGGATAATGAAACCCTGAGTAGTCTAAAATGCACAAACCATCTTGTTTATGGTTAATGTTACTGACAGTGAATGAGAATGAACAGGCACCAGTTATTACTGGTGGTTACTGACTTCCAATTATTTTTGGCCATGTTAGCACATTTGGTCAAGCTGTTCCTTAAACATTTAATTTATTTTTTGATTTCTCATATTTAATGGCATGTTTGACTAACAGTTTCTTCGCATTCAAAATGTTCACTTTTACACTCGAACTTGTTTCATGAAGTTTTGTTAAATATGTCAGCAAGGTTAATGTTGCTGGCAAAGTGATGCGCTGTCCTTTAAAAGCATATCAAAGGAGAATATAAAAATGATCCGTTTCTACTGGGTGCAAACCAAATCAAAGCATTATGTTTTTCCGCCGTAAAATCATTATGATTGCTAAAAAAACAACAAAAAAAACCTTCCATTTACTGCACACTAATCTCTATTATTTAAGATGCATTTTACTGATGACTAATCACTTTATTAAGGTTGGACTTTGACCACTTTGGTTTGGTTGTAGCATTAACAACAAGAATCGAAACATTTTTGATGACTGAAAATGTACACCACTGAAACCACTGGTGTGTGATGACCACTATATGTATGATTTAAAAAAAATCTTTAAAAAGTGCAATTCTTGGAGAATCCCAAAGAAGTTGATTAATATCCATTCACAATCACGTTTACTAAAATGTGGGGGAGATACAAAAAACCTCAATACGAAGAGCACGGATGTTGTGTCATGTGTGCACAAGAGGCAGAGCGCACATGTAGATATTGTACAGATTTCACAGGCAGTAAAATAACCATTAGTATTTTAAATATATCTGTGTGCAATATTTTGTGCTGCAAGATCTCCGGTTTCATATTATTGTGGTGAACGTTGGATAATCAGTTACATTTGCAGCACGAAGAGTAATTTGCACTTCTGCAGAAAAATGTAGTGTGGAATCGTGCACACAACAAACTATGTTAACCCTTACAAAAAGAGTATACACACATTTGAAATAAAATTATTTTCAGTGTAGTGTTTGTCAGTGTAGATAGAGAAATATATATATATATATATATATATATATATATATATATATATATATACACATTACAAATAAACAAGAATTAGTTTAACAGAACTTAAAAGGTGTTTTAATAGTCTTGCTTTCGTTTTGTTGATGCTATATTCAAGTGATTTTGTTTAGAAAATAATTTATTTCTGTGGATTCAACTACATGTACTTTAATATGAAAAGAAAAAAGTAGAGTAATATTTTTCTATACCTATGTGATGGCCCATTTATCATCTATTGTACATCTTTTAAATCAAAACAATATAACTGCTGTAGATCCTTGGGTGGAAATAATCTCTACTTTCAGTGTGGTATTTTTCCCCCCACAAGTATCATTTTAGAACATTCAATGAGAAAATAAAGTACAAACATAAAGGTTTGCTTTTTTTAATTATGGATTATATATTTTTTGAACCATTTGAAACCACCTCATATATATATATATATATATATATATATATATATAATTGAAACCACCACTTTATATTTAAGTTATCTAGCTACCTTTACTCTAGTATGATGTCTCATCATCATTCCAAAACCTCTCTACACTCCAGAGAGCAGTGAGTAGTTGCACTGAGTTTTCCCTGTTTCTGAATAACATTGTGGAAGTACACAAAATTCTCTGTTGTACAATACTTGTTGAAATTGTGCTCAGGTATGTCTAATCAGACCTAAAATATTTTTTTTAAAAAGTACAAGAGTCTTCAGTTGTGTTAGGCTGTGTACACAAAGGACATTTCATGATGTGCTGCTAAGTCTTGTTGGTTAACACGAAAATAACAACTGTGTATCCGAGTGTTTTATTTTGCATTGTGTCAAAGGGATAGCAGTTACACTATCAACATCTACTTCAATGGATTTACTATTTATTGTAATTTTGTATGTTTGGTGTGGTACACTGATAAAACTGTACTGAACTGAATCATTACTTGCTAAAAACGTAGATGACTCTTGTGTTAGCAGTAAGCCTTAGGGACAAAAAGCACTAGGCTAGTGTCCATGTAACAGTCTGCACAACACCACGATGGGAAATAGTCTCATATTCATGTGAGACATTTTATGGTGCTTTGAATAAAGGCATGACTAAACCAAAAAACTGTGTCTGGTGAAGTTATTTATCTCCATGTTATCTCAGAGATACCACTGTAATATGTTACAATGGCAGAGCGAAAGATAATATAAACAGAAAGTTTGATGGTGAAACTCAAGACAGTTTGATAAGTGGGACCTCAACTGGTTAAAATAGTCATCACTATTCCCATGTCCCAAAGTCCATCTACCAGAGTGAGTGAGTGAGTGAGTGAGTGAGTGAGAGAGAGAGAGAGAGAGAGAGAGATAGATAGATAGATAGATAGATAGATAGATAGATAGATAGATAGATAGATAGATAGATAGATAGATACTTTATTGATCCCCGAGAACGTCCCAGTAGCACAAGACACACAGTGCGACATACAATACAGTAACATAACAAAGACAGGTTGTATATGCGGGCTAATATAGTCCATAACCGTGTATACAGTAGAAACAGTATTGTTATTGTGCTTTCTGGTAAATGCCCAAGCGTATCCTTTACCTCTAATTTGTAAAAGCACAGTGTGCAAGAGCACAATAAATACATTAGCCTCTTTATGATACATTACATGGTATATACAGTTTTGTAGATGCATCATGTCAGTTTGACATGTCTGCAATTTATACTGCTCAAATTGTCATACTAGAAGAGCTGAACAAACAGTTTTTCAATAAAGTGCTACAAAAATAATAGCAGTGCCTGACCTCACTAATGCTCTTGTGGCTGAGTGGATGAATCCCCACCGCCATGCTCCAAAATCTAGTGGAATTATCCCAGAGTGGTGGTTATTATAACATCAAACTGGTAATAATTCAGGACTGGGATGTTCAACAAGCACATATGGGTGTGATGGTCAATTGTCCACAAACGTTTAAAATAAATCTGCAGATAAAGCTAGCTAATACACAGTAGCTACATATCTAAACTTGCTGGCTACATATTTTTACATCATCTGTCTCATGTCTACATTATATAGAGTCTCCTCTGAAAGTGTTGGAACAACAAAGGCAATTCTTTTGTTTTTGATATATATTCTGAAGATATTTAGTGGGGGTTGGGGGGGGGGTTATGGGGTAGTTGGTAAATTGTTGCCATATGGCAAAAGTGTGCATTGGAACAAAGTATCATATAGTTAAAAACAACACAACATGTATGAGATTATAATTCCAATTACTTCCACTTACTGCATTTTCCAGAGTATATGTTCCAGAGTTTTCTTGCCACCTAGTAAGCATGTGAAGTTATCTTCTCGGAAGAAATTACAATGGATTTACTCAATCAAAATACATACAAAAATTACATCCAAACATGTTTTGGGTATCTTTTTAATTCTTATTCCTGAATTCTTAATTATTTCTCTTGAAACATAACATTTAGGACATATCGTGCAATTGCAGCATGTCTGAAATTACAAAAGTTTTACTTACTTCGAATGTGAAAAAATGAAATATACTATTAGAGAAGCCTAGTGTCTTTTTTGCTATGTACACCTGTTTCAGTGCATGAATGCACATACCACAGTACGCACGTATGGCAACAATCACATTTTACCATTTAACAGAATACTCAAAATATATAAACTTGTTTAAATGACAAAGAATAAATGTTAACTTACCTTAAGTAGTGTTTCATTTCTTTCCTAGTTTTGCCTAAATATTGAAAAATGAATACAATTTTGAGATCCCTCTGAGGATGACCTTCACCATGCCATGTGATTGCACAAAAGTGTATTTTATTATTGTATTTGTTTTATTTCATTTTGGGAAGGAGAGGGTGGGTTACAATGCCATTTTAATCTCAAGCCCATGGGTCCCATTCAAGTCCATGGGTCACACTACCACTGCCACAACCCAACTCTTTTGTTGAGTTGGCAGTGTGTTTTGGGGCATTGTCTGCATGATGACGTTCCTCCCAATTATACTGGATGCATTTCTCTGAATTCATTCTACTGCTACCATCATGAGTTACATAATCAATAAAGATTAATGAGCCTGTTCCAGAAGCAGTCATGCAAGCGAAAGCTATGGCACTACCTCCACCATGCTTGACCAATCAGATTGTATGTTTTGGATCATGAGCAGATCCTTTTTTTCTCCACCCTTTTGCTTTTCCAGCATTTTGATAGAGGTTATTCTTGGTTCCAGAACATTTGTGGCTCATCTCTGTATTTCTTTGCAAGTTTCAATCTAGCTATCTGATTCTTACTGCTGATGAGTGAGAATGGTTTGCATCTTGTGGTATGGTCTCTATATTTCTGTTCTTTATTTTCTTTGAACAGTGGATTGTGATAACTTTACCCCTGCCCTGTGGAGGTTGTTGGTGATGTCACTAACTGTTGTTTTGGGTTTTTCTTCAAAGCTCTCACTATGTTTGTCATCAACAGCTGTTGGGCTTTTTTTTGGCCAACCTGTTCCATGGCTAATGATGGTTTCTTTCTTTTTACGACATTACAAATTGTTATCCTGATTTTTTTGCCCATGCTTGTGCAATGGCTGATTGATTTTCTTCAAAATGGCTTGCTTTTCTCCTATAGACAGCTCTCTGGTCTTCATGTTGGCTGACAATAAATGCAGTCTTCACAGGTAAAACCCAGGGTTCAAATCAAGAGAATTGTTCACGGCACACCTGGGTAACAAGAAACACCTGTCAGTCACATGTTCAAATATTTTTGATCACTTGAAAATGGGTGGGTTCAAACAAAAGGTGCCATTTTCTAAGTTAATACATCCACAGTAGATGTAAATATCAGGAAATGAAAGTTGAAATTCTGATCTATCATCTCATCTTGTGATCTAAAACATTTGATCTCAAATTCATCAGTATTCTGCCTCTTCCTAGCACAACAGGTGGTCTTGAGAGTTGGTCCAGGTGGTCCAGGAGGTGCTGGTTCCACAAATGGTGTGCGCCCCATTATCTGGATCTAGTGCACAGCTTTATTACTTTAGTACTAGCCTCCCTACAGTGATTTCTAGTCAGTGGAAAGACCCCATCTACACTAAAGGTGTTTGAGGCAGGTTGGGCAATGCATCACAGCACTATGGATGGAGTCTCACTGGGGGCTCATAAATTTCACAACCTCCCCCAAGCGCCTAACAAGGGATCTTCCCCTTACGAGCCCATGTTAGTACAGTACTTCCCTCTATGAACCCATGTAGTGATAAAGTGCAATAAAAATTAATTGGAGACATGCATGCCTTTGCTGATAAGCTCACCTTGCATGTATTGGTGACCAGGTCACTATGGAATGATGTCGTGGTTGACCTGGCAGAATTCCAGGAGTGAACTTGCTAAACCAGCTTCCTTATTATGACAAATATTGTTATAATCAAATATTACATCATATGGTGACTTTGTTGAAGGCCTTGGCATGCAAGAAGGTGATGTGCACCACCCCAGGTGGTTATCCAGGGCTACAACAAGCAACATCCCACAACATTCGCATGAAGGGCTCTTCTGGCTAATACATTTGTGCTCAATTCTTCCTGTTTGTTTCCTTTTCATTAATCATTTCTTCAGAGGGGAGAACCAAGAAATGAGGAAGGGAAGCAAGTAGCAAGAAAAAGCAATTAAAGAAATGAGAAAACATGGCTTTAAGAGGTCAGATGTGACCAGCTTCCTTCACATATGGTCCCTGTGGTGTATTTGATGCACTCTTCTGCACTCTCTACTGGATGCACTGTATATTGCACATACTGCAAAAATAATAAATTACCTTATTAAATTAGTATATCTAGGTATTTTGTTTGTAAAGTAACATTGTAAATTCAAATGGAATCTAATTTAGTATCACTCCAAAGTAAATTATTATAAGAAGACTAAACTCACATGGTATACTCTTACACTAAACAGGTTTCTCACTGTTTAGGTTGGATAGTTAATAGTTCTAGCTTTCTAAGAGGAGCTCATTTTAACCTTTGAAAAAGGGATACTCTCTGTTGTAGGATTCTACATAAAACATTAAGTGAAGAGCACTTTATGGTGCTAGACAGATCCTTTTATCCTTAAAAGTGTAACAAGACCAGTCTATTACCCCAACATGAGTAACATGTCTGTACTCACGCAAGCCTCAAAAGTAAATCAAATTGATTTAAATTTGCAACTAATTCTTATATCCTTATATGATGTGCTCTTTATACACATAACCTTATGGTTTCTGATAAACTAAAAGCAATCTCATGAATACATATACAGCATTTCTGTTACTGGGTAAAACCCTCACCACAACAAGCAGTGGCAGAATTCAATAATAAAAATTATATCTTTGATGAGGTGTTGTGATTTCCAACCCTGTAACAAAATGGCAGAATGAAGTGGACTAAAGAAGAAAAGAAAAGAAACACATGTCTGCTCATTAGAGGTGCTGCAATAACGGAGAAAGTGTAGATGATAACAAGGGCTTGGAGTGGGCAGGGGGGCTTCTATGGAAAGAAAATCATCGAAGAGAAGGAAGATCCAATGCCGTAAAACAGTCAAAAGGCCCAAAATTCCTGGTGACCCTGATGGTAAAACAGACGATTGATTAAAGTAAAAGGAAAAAAAATTCCACTTTTAATTAATTTCTTCCATTTTTTTTATTGTAAGCTTATTTACTGAAATTATATGGAGCAACATTTGGCCTGCAAGAAAACTTTTTTTCTTCCTTCTGTTCAGTTTTCACATTCGGCTTTAGCATTCCATAGCAAATACAGCATGTTGCTTTTATAACAACAAATAACAGCAAAGAAAGTGAAGAGCAAGAGCATTTTCCAGCCCTGGGATCATAAATGGCCATTTCCAGAGGACCAACATTAAAAAACTGAGCACATCTCTGATTGCCAGAGGCAACAACATTTCACTGAGTTGTCTGAGCTAATGTACAAAGGGCTGTGTGTAAGTTTTAAACTTTAACACAGACAATTAAGTGAAACACTGTGTCCAAGTAAGTCTTCAAACAGAAGGTCTTAGGTGGATGAAGCACAGAGCACAACTGATACAGAGGGGACAAAAACATATTTAAGAATGAATCAAAATAAAATTGTAATTTCATACATTTTGTGTAGCACTACACAGGGAACACGTGACAAAATGACACTCACAATATCAATGGCTTTTGTTTTTTTCCTATACAATGTACAAATGCATTGTTTCATGTTTTGAGCCCCAAAAGCTAAAGGCATATTTACAATACATTATTAAGAATACATCTGCTCATGCAAATAAGTATTTGTAATACTTGTTATAAGCTTAATATTCATAAAACCTTGACCAGTTTTCAAGTAAAGTAAGATACAGGGGCATGAAAAGGGGGAAAATGGCTTAAATTTCTAAAATAATTGTTTACAGGTAGTTCATAAGAAATATTTTTAAAAATCAGTTTTACAGATATGAAGAGCTTTTTTTTTAAACAACAAATGTACCGTGGGGCACATGGTATAATGAAATAAAAAAAGGGAACATATTATACTGTACATATTTTACAAAAGATGAATAAACAAAGATACATGTTTAATAGAGAAATGTGGAAAAGGTATTATCCATCATGGTGCAGGGCCATAACTGTTCATTTTCAGTCACTCCATTAAAAAAAAAATAAAAAAAAAAATAGAATCACTTCTTGCCCAATATTGCACTGTGCATTTAAAGGGGCAGTACATGAGAAATTCCTCTGCTCAGTAAACTACATGATGAAGAGAGGAAAATCTGACAAGCAGCACCTTTAAAATTCAATACTTAGCACTATAAGTAATTATACTTTTACTTAACCTTACATGTTTAAAGTCAAAGGTGGACTGTCATAAAAGTCATTCTGATCATTTCCCATTTGATGAGAAAAATGACTAATTCAGGGAGAGCACCATAAAATAAATGATACACCACAACATGATCTTATGCAAAGCGCATACATGTATGTGAATGGAAAAAAGTTAGTAAATGTGACCTCACAGGACTGAATGCTTAATATGATATAGCTTACTGACAGGCTTATCCTTGCTGGGAAAGAACTGGACAAAGACAGACCTGAAAAGACACTGCAGGCTGTTTGCACAAGAAACCCTACAGAAAAGTCTTTACGAAATGGGGAGTAATGGCGAGTAAGTATTGCAGTCAGCTAAATGTAGCCAAAACCAAAGCTCTCCACATATAATAAGACTTCTTTATTTAAATCCCATCTTCTTAAAAAGACTGATAGTTGCTTTCAGAGTGGAAAAAAAAGACGTCCATTTCAATTCAATTCTCTCAGCCAAGGAAGAGCTTCCGTCTCTCTGTGTATGGTGCCGGCACACCCGCACACATTCAAAATATTAACTGCAAAATTAAAAACACATTCTCACCGGAAAGTGCATTAATGTACAAAACGTCCACACACACACGCATTTTGAGTGATGAGAGAAGGGGTTAAGCAGTGTTGAGGAGGGATTGCATACTTGCAGAGAGTGACTGCAGTTTACTGGTGAAGTTCACCACATACGGTCACTGATTGTGTTACACAGAAAGAGTAGCTGGTAAGCAGACTGACAGGCACTGCATGCAACGGGGATAGGGAGATGTGTTAGGATATGTGAAAGAGTGTGTGTGTGTGTGTGTGTGCTCATCTGAGAGAGAGTAAGAGAGAGAGAGAGAGAGAGAGAGAGTATTTAGAGTGAGCTTGTCATGAGTAGGTTGTTAATGCATGTGTTGGGGTTAAGTTTAAGAGTAAAGGCCTATTTCTGTCCAGTAATGGACTGGGATATGGAGCGAGGAGGAATCATGTCCAGCAGGTACTCTCGCTGTCTGTCTGCTAAACTAGATGACTTATGACCCCCAACATTACCAGAGCTCAGGTAAGCAATGTTGACTCCTGCAGAGAGTGAAAAAAAGAAAAGATTAGGATCTAAACAGCTTACTACACTGTATTTCCTCACTATGATATAAAATCAGGCAAAATTGGGACTCATCTCTAATAAGCCTTATTTAAAGAAGAGACAAAAAGAACATCAACGGAAACAAAAATGAATGACAGTATTTAATTATTTTAGGTCTAGTTTAAGGGTATTCAAACTTATACCATCTTAGTACAGTCTCATTTAATCCAATTTAATAGAGCCAGTGTGGCTACAGGTTTTCATTCGAGTCTAATCAGATCCACAACCATTAATGAACTAATTATTAATTGAAGACCAAGATCAATTAATTAATTAATACACATAGAATTAGTTGTGACTCCTCATTCACAGCAATAACAATCTGCACGCATACGAGTCCTTTATGAATAAGATTTAAAACCACCTTTCGTGAACACATTTAAAAACACTTCAAACTGCACCTTTAAATCCTAACACAAGAACATCACTTAGGCTCTGTAGCTTATAAACAAATCTGCACACCTATAAACTCGGATAAAGCTGCAATATTTTAAATTGCATTTTTATCTAATTTAGATTCTTCTGTTTAATTCTGCACACTTAATAACACCCAATAAGAAATATAACTCTATTTGTGCGTTCTGGTATAACATGTAGTAACATACTCATTACATGACACAAGGGATCTGCTTATAGGTCCACCATGTGCCAATGCACAAACTACTTACCAGGAATGCCGTACAGCTGATGTCGGCTGTCGTGCTGTGACCGGCTGCTGGAGGTAGAGCAGTGTTTGCTGGTCATGCCCATTATAGTGCCAGGTAGCGCAAGCTGGGACGCCTGTGCAAAGTTGGATAGGACACCTCGTGCTGACGCAGAACCTGCAGCTGATACACTGCGCTGCAGGGACACCTGGGACTGAGCAACTTGTGCCGAAGATGCCTGCAGGACAATTATGCACACACACATTCACAGTAAATGTACACACTTGGGTGAACAGGTGGGTTTAGAAATATGTCTAACTTCTCAGACCTTTCAGTTTTTATATTACATCCCAATTGCAGCCTATTTAGAAAACACATGGACCTTGGGTAATTAATTATACCTATAATGGAAAATGGCAAGACGGAAATTCTATTTGCAGGTTTTTCAAACATTATAAATTTTTTCCACACATAGTTACATTTACATTTATTCATTTAGCAGACGCTTTTATCCAAAGCGACTTGCAAATGAGGAAACCCCGTAATAATCGTTTTTGATCCCCTGAGATTGAGAGATGGTCTCATTAACGAGCTTCGTAACCATTTCCCTTCAATTACTTCCCAGGTTAGGAACCTTGGCATCATTCTGGATTCAGAATGATGCTTAACCAAGCAAATAAATTCAGTCGTTAAGAATAGTTTTTATGAACTACGGATTATTTCTAAACTTAAAACATTTTTTGTCTTCCAAAGATTTGGAGAAGGTTATTCATGCTTTTATCACTTCACACTTAGATTATTGTAATTCATTGTACTTGGGTCTTCCTTAGTCATCTCTGGCTCATCTCCAGATGGTTCAGAATGCAGCTGCAAGGCTAGTGATTAGGGCAAAGGAATTTGATCTTGTCACCCTAATTTTAGCATCGCTCCATTGGCTCCCGGTCTGTTTTAGGATTCAGTTTAAGATTCTGATGTTTGTTTTTAAAACACTTAATAATCAAGCTCCTTCCTATCTCAAAGATCTTCTTACACCACATTCATCGAACAGACTTCTAAGATCTTCTGATAGGTTTCTTTTGCATGTCCCTCGTTCCTAGTTAAAAACAAAGGGGGATAGAGCTTTTTCAGTTGCTGTCCCTTGTCTATGGAATCAATTGCCACTGGACATCTGCCTTGCACCTTCTATTACCACTCTTAAAAAGAGGCTTAAAACATCTCTTTTCCCAGGCGTTTTAATCTAATTTTTAATATTGTCTATCGTCTGTTTTTAATTGGTTTTATTCTGTTTTCTATTTTTACTTTCCTTACTCTGTTCAGCACTTTGGTCAATTTTGATGTGTGAAACATGTTATATAAATAAAATTTACTTACTTACTTACTAACTAAATACAAGCATAGTTGACCGTGTTTATCTTCTTCTTCTTTATTAGGCATCATGCACATGTGCATATTTTATCATGTACAAGTGCATATACAATTACTGACCATTGGTCACAACATGCACAATTTGTCATAACCTAATAAACAGAGCATCAATAAATGGGACAATGCTGACTATAAATTATCCTCAACAAATCGGTGGCTCTGACATAGGAGTGTCACCTCTGAACAACTTTATTATGCCTACTTTGTTGAGCTCACCTTCCTCCATGTACTGCGTGTTCATTATTGCATTTCATTTAGCCTTTGTCACTTTCTGACCATTTCTGACTACAGGATGCTGTTGGCTGAGTATTTGTTAGTTGTCTCTTCTATTTTTGGGTTGGAGGTGTCCCTCCAAATCCCCAACAGCACCGCTGCACCTGAACCACTTGGAAGAGTACCACTCACACATAACCATGTTAAAGAGTGCCTGATGAATAGTGTGGTAATCGTCTGGCAGTTTGGTTACTATAGGTTGCCACAATATAGGTGTATCTAATAAACTTTATACAATCCATTTATGTAGGTTCAAAGGGCTTTACAGTGCTTGTTCGTGTGTGTACGTTGTGTACCTGTCTGATGGTGTGGTGCCTCATCATGGACTCAGCTTTGCTCACACTAGCTGCAGACACTGTAGAACTGGTGGACAGGGCAGCTTGTTGCTGTAATCTCTGTTCAATCTCCTATAAAAAACACACACATACATACACACACACACACACAGATACACACAAAGAATGAGCATATGAAGCACACAGTACACAAGTACCTCTGTATAGTGGTAAGCTGTAGTTGGGCATACACCTAGGCGAGCTCGACTTTACCTGCTCTTGCTGCAGAGCCTTCACAAAGGCGTTTTTCAGCCTGTTGGTGTGTTCGGCTTTCAGAGCTTTCTTCTGATTGGACGTCATGCATGTTTCGCAAAGGATGCGTCCACCCTTCTCCTGCTTCCAGTGAGGGGTAAAGTCAGTTTTACACTGAGCACAAGCAAAGGGCTCCAGGCGACCAGTTGCTCCACAAAGCTTACCTACACACACACACACACACACACACACACACACACACACACTTTAAATTTTAATTAATAATCACAATGAAAATAAAGAGAAGGTGAACAAATGATGAACGAATCTCTGCAGTATTAGTTCTCACCCTGGCTGTCAAGGACGCTCTGCACCACCTCCTCCAAGCCCAGCAGGTAGATGAACTCAGAGTTGGCGGCTGAGGGTAGGAAGTAGAGGAGAGGCGCAGGTGGTTTAGGCAGCGGGATCTCCAGCAGGGTTTTCTCCAGCTGTTTACGTAGAGCCAATTTGGCTGCAGCCTGACTGCTGGCCACATCTTGCACAGAGCTAGAGGAGGAAGAGCCCACCCCTGAAACACTGACACCACCCGTCACACCAGCCACTCCCACGCCGCCTGTTATCCCGGCCACGCCCACTGCCTGCATGTGTGCTAGGTTCATGTAGATGGACGAGGAGCTGGATCGCTGGGGGACGGAAACCTGCTGACTAGAGGCCTGTAACAAACACCACATGCATACAGACAGGCACACACACACACAAACAAGATGTTTCAGATGGTGTCAAAACAAAAATACTGTAATATAATAAATCACACCCCATCTTCACTTTAAGGAGCATGTTCTGTATTCTTTATAGCATTTCTTTCAATTTTACATAAATATTTACTTTATTTAATTTTTCTTCATCTCTTAAAATTAAAAACAGGTTTATCTTCTCTACATATACACTTTGGGCAGACACACAACTGTGTTCAAATTAAGACTCCAATACAAGTTTAAGAATCTCAATAAAGAACATCCCTGAAAGCCAACCATGAACTAGGCTAAAAATTGTTAAAATGGAGATCTACATTAGTGAATGTAAATCAGATTCAATTAAACGCTGCAGTGGAATTGTGCCGTTTAGCAGATAAATAGAATGACACGCAAATATATGTATAGTAATGTGGTTATATACAGATCCAACAATGAATATGTAAATATAAGCTGTAGGAAAGACTACATAGTATATAAACTCATTGAGTATTATATTAGGAACACTATACCAATACTGGGTTGGGGCTCAATTTGTTCAATTCTTCATTTTTTAGGTGCACTTTCATGCTGTGAATCTCTCGTTCTACCACATCCCAAAGGCCACTGAAGAACACTGAACTCATTACCATATTCATGAAATCAGTTTGAGACGACTTTTGCTTTGTGACATTGTGCATTATTATGCTGGAAATAGCCATTAGAAGATGGTAAATTGTGGCCATGAAGTGATGCACATGGTCAGCATCAATACTCAAACAGGCTGTGGCATTCAAGAGATGATTGATTGGTATTACAGGCTCAAAGTGTGCCAAGAAAACATTCCCCACACAATTACACCTTCACCAGCCTGGACTGTGGACACAAGGCAGTTTGGGTCTATGGATTCATGCTTTTTGTGCCAAATTCTGACCCTGTATATCTGTGTGCTTCAGCAGAAATCGAGATTCATCAGACCAGGCTACATTTTTCCAGTAATAATCTGTCCAGTTTTGGTGAGCCTGTACCCACTGCAGTCTCAGCTTTCCGTTCTTGGCTGACAGAAGTGGAACCCACCATGGTCATATGCTGTTGTAGCCGATCTGCCTCAAGTTTCAACATGTTATGCATTCTGAGATGCTTTTCTGCTCACCACAATTGTACAGAGTGCTTATCTGAGTTACTGTAACCTTTCTGTCAGTTTCAACCAGTCTGGCCATTCTCCATTGACCTCTCTCATCAACAAGGCATTTCCGACCACAGAACTGAGGCTCACTGTTTTCTTTATTGCACCATTCTGAGTAAACTCTAGAGACAGTTATAGAAATACCCAAACCAGCCTGTCTGGAATAATACCACAGTCAAAATAACTTTTATCACATTTTTTCCTCATTCTGATGATTAGCGTGAACATTAAGCTGCTAGCCTGTATCTGCATGATTTTATGTTGTATTGCTGCCACATGATTGGTTGATGAAGTGCATGAATGAGTAGTGTACAGTAAATGTTCAATGAGTTGATATAGTATACAGACCCATTTAAACACACACACACACAGTACCTGCTGCTGATAGTTGACAGTGCTGTTGATGCTGGCTGTGGATGTGCGCATGCTGCCTGGTTTGCCTGACACTCTATGGCCCTGCAGCTGCCCTGGGCTTGGAGCAACCACTCGCTGTGACATCATCATCTGGGGAATGGAGGCACTGGCTGCAGACCGGATCACACTCTGTCCCTAAGGATAGAAACAGCATCACAGTGCCAAACTACACAAATGATACAGTGAAATTCTCTCTCTGCTTGACTTATGCATCTCAAGAATGCAAGCTTATTCATGACCACAGGATGGCAGTCATGGGCTGCGTATGTCTGCTGATATTTTACATTACACTGCTCAACATAAAGTCCTGTAAAAGCTTATGAGTATGTGGTTATGTGTGCTGAGTTTAGCATGTGTCCTCCTGACCTGTGCAGCACGGAGGTTCTGGGCATCTCCACTGTGGTGCGTGTGGCCAGATCTGATGGGTAGCTTGTTGCTAGACTGAGAGCTGTGGGCTGAGGGATGAATAGATGAAGAACTGCTCTGCACCACTGATACCTGAGTGACAGAGGAAGAAAAAAAAACATTTATACATACAGACACACACACACACACACACAGAAGACGACTTCCTTTACACCTACCTTAAAATATACTGCCTACTTCAATCCAGAGATGTTGCTGGGCAACCATGGTATATATTAATGATGTATAATACTGAGATGAGAATTATATATAATAATAATAATAATAATAATAATAATAATAAGAAGAAGAAGAAGAAGAAGAAGAAGAAGAAGAAGAAATTTGCAAAATGTTATATTGTTACATTCTGTAGAACATTATAAGTACAGTTGTTGTCCAAGATTCCATTATCTTATTTCATTGTCTTTTGGAATTCTTATTCATCCAGAAGACAAAGGCAGCCGATATCACATTATGGCCAAGGGAATTCAGTCTTGTATTAATTTTTTCACAGGGCACTTAATTATAAGGCGATGTGACAAATAAAAGGGATTTTCCCACAGCAGTAATAAGCATACCCTGACAAACGATGAAGAATATTATAATGGTTCAAATTTCCTCTTATTACTTAAAATGTTCAGATGTTAAATGTAGAGTACTTTGAGCTCATTCATTTTATGGTGAAGCATTTATCATGGTTATAAAATGTTTTAATATTTTATATTCTTTAATAATTTAAAACTAAAGGTTCTTGAGACCCCACAGTTCACCCTACCCTTGCTACACACTTGGCCCATCTCAATAAGGGAGTAAAAGTGAGCTGAACATATGGATCAGGTGCGTCAACAGCAGGGACAATATCAAACTGTGCATGGTAGAGGGACCTGAAGATTGGAGATAAGAACCCTTGATTTAAACCTCAAAAGCAAAAAATGTACCTAAATCTCACATAGCCAGCTTGGGATGTCAGTGAGGTTCAGTGGTTTCTTTGAGACATTCTGGATACATGCACTGACCAGCCATACCATTAAAAGCACCTGCCTAATGGTGCGGCTGTGGCTCAGTCGGTAGAGCGGGTTGTCCACTAATCCACTAATCGTGGGGTTGGTGGTTCGAATCCCGGCCCGGGTGATCCTATGCCGAAGTGTCCTTGGGCAAGACACTGAACCCTAAGTTGCCCCCAACGGCAAGCTAGCACCTTGCATGTCAGCTCTGCTACCATTGGTGTGTGATTCTGCTCTCATTTATAAGTCGCTTTGGATAAAAGCGTCTGCTAAATGAGTAAATGTAATGTTGTGTAGGTTCCCATTGTGCCGCCAAGACAGCTCTGACCCATCAAGGCATGGACTCGAGAAGACCTCAGAAGCTGTGCTGTGGTATCTGGAACCAAGATGTTAGCAGCAGATCCTTTAAGTCCTGTAAGTTACGAGGTGGGGCCTCCACGGATTGGACTTGTTTGTGCAGCACATTCCACACACTGAGATCTGGGGAATTTGGTGACCAAGTCAACACCTTGAACTTTTTATCATGTTCCTCAAATCATTCCTGAACAAGTTTTGCAGTGTGGCAGGGCGCATTATCCTGACGAAAGAGGCCACTGCCATTAGAGAATACCGTTTCCATTAAGGGGGCGTACTTCGTCTGGAACAATGTTTAAGTAGGTGGTACGTGTCAAAGTAACATCCACATGACCCAAGGTTTCCCAGCAGAACATTGCTCAGAACGTCACACTTCTTCCACCAGCTTGCTTTCTTTTCATAGTGCATCCTGGTGCCATCTTTTCCCCAGATAAGCAATGCACATGATGTAAAAGAAAACATGATTCATCAGACCAGACCATCTTCTTCCTTTGCTCCATGGTCCAGTTCTGATGCTCATGCGCCCATTGCAGGTGCTTTTGGCAGTGTACAGGGGTCAACATGGGCACTCTGACCAGTCTGTGGCTACGCAGCCGCATATCCAGCAGGCTGTGATGCACTGTGTGTTCTGACACCTTTCTATTATAGAAAGCATGAACTTTTGAAGAAATTTGTGCTATAGTAGCTCTTCTGTGGGATCAGACCAGACGGGCTAGCGTTTGCTCTGCATGCGCATCAATGAGCCTTGGGTGCCCATGACCCGGTCGCTGGTTCACCACTTGTTCTTCCTTGAACTATTTTTGTAGATACTAACCACTACATACCGGGAAAACCCCACAGACCTGCAGTTTCGGAGATGCTCAGACCCAGTCGTCTAGCCATCACAATTTGCCACTTGTCAAAGTCGCTCAGATGCTTATACTTGCCCATTTTTCCTGCTTCCAACATGTCAACTTCGAGAAGTGACTGTTCACTTGCTGCCTAATATATCTCACCCTTTAACAAGATAATCAATGTTATTTACTTCACCTGTCAGTGTTTTTCATGTTATGGCTGATTGGTGTATAAACTCAGCAAAAAAAGAAATGTCCCTTTTTCAGGAGACAGTATTTTATTTGATAATTTTGTAAAATCTAAATACGCTTTACAGATCTGTATTGGAAAAGGTTTAAACTATGTTTTTCATGCTTGTTCAATGAACCATAAACAATTAATGCACATGCACCTTGGAACAGTCCTTAAGACATTAATAGTTTACAGGCGGTAGGCAATTAAGGTCACAGTTACAATGACTTAGGACACTAAAGAGACCTTTCTACTGACTCTAAAAAACAGCAGAAGAAAGATGCCTAGGGTTCCTGCTCACCTGCGTGAACATGCAATAGGCCTGCTGCAGGGAGGTATGAGGACTGTCGATGTGTCCAGAGCAATAAACTGCAATGTCTGTAATGTAAGACACCTAAGACCTTGCTACAGGGAGACAGGAAGGACAACTGATCGTCCTTGCAGTGGAAAATTACACGTAACCATGTGCCCCCCTCAGACGTGATCAAGAACTTGCGAATGTCTTGGTGAAAGAGTGGAATAACATCTCACAGCAAGAACCGACCAATCTGGTGCAGTACATGAGGATGAGATGCACTGTAGTACTTAAAGCTGCTGGAAGCCACCATATA
This sequence comes from Noturus placidus, assembly GCA_022414735.1. NCBI lineage: Eukaryota > Metazoa > Chordata > Actinopteri > Siluriformes > Ictaluridae > Noturus > Noturus placidus. The sequence goes on along the minus strand of JAFFST010051042.1, from coordinate 229,490 downwards.
CTCACTGTTACTTTTGATATTGACACCTCCCCCATTTATTCAGGGACTCACTATTCCATTTCTGTTCGTCAAATGTCTGTTCAGTTGTTGAATATTTTTATGTTAATAAAATATTTATACATGTTAAGAAATTTGCTAGAAATAAAAGCAGGTAAATGTGAGAGAACATTACTTTTTAGTTGAGTATAGTGACTTTCATTAGTGACTTGCCAACACTGAAAAGCAAAACTTTCACTACATTGCTCTTATGTTGCTTGATTCTTCAATGACAATCATTAGGACAATGGTTTTTAAGAATTAAATGCTTAAGTCATGTCAGATGTCAGTGTATTTCTTTCTGCTGCATTGGTATTTCACTTCCATTAGTGTGTATGCACCATGCCACACTGAAATACAGTCATAGAGACACTTTTATCATGTTTAAGTAGTGATTTTTGAAAGTTTAAATGATTATGGGTTCAACATTCAATGCAGGTACCACAATGAGCCAGTAATAAAGTATAAAGGGTGTTCCTTTATAGAGCCTTTATAGGGAAAGTAAAGCTCAAGCTTCAAGATGCAGTCAGGTCCTCACAACCATATCCCTAACAATGGCTTAGAGCTGTGAGTGAACAGTGATGGAATGTGTTCTGCATGTCACCAATGAAAAGCAATACCTTTTGTGTACTGTATTTCATGTTTTTGTTTGTTTTTACACCATTATGGTAACATTTCAATCTGGCACACCTCTGACTGAACCTGAACAGCTGATGAAAATAACACAAAAAAACCCCCACACAGAACAGCTGATGTTGCTGGTCCATGTCCATTTCATACTTCTTTTCTGATTACAGAAATGTATTCTAACAACAAAGTGACACTTTCTACTGTCCATCAATCAGGACAAGACATTTAATGGTACATTGATTTTTTTAATATAACGACGATGAGACTACAGCTAATTTGTTTGCATGTGTGCTTAAATAAATACAAATATATAATTTAAAAAACATGCCGTTTCTTTACACCAGGACAAATACAGCCTTCTTCCTCTGGCTTTCCGAAAGTAAAGCAAAATTGAATTTAATTTAATTACTGCTTAATCGGCAGGGGATTACATTAACAGGTTTTTTTTTTGTTGTTTTTTTTTTATAAATAAATAAATAAACAAATTAATTAATTAATTAAAAAGTGAAGGGAGAGACAGAGAGAGTCACAGACCTTGTGGGCGAGGTTTTCCTTCTGTAGTTGAGACTGTCTGAGTTTCTTTAGTAGAACTAGGCGAGCCTCCTCAAGTCTCAGCTCCTCTCTTAAAGCCTTAATCACTCGTTGGCGCTCAGTTACACTCTTCCCCTGCAACACAGACACGCAGACATAATGCACACACACGAATACACAGAGAGGAGAAAACACAGCCTGTCTCCTCACTGCTTTTTTACCTTGAACATGTCCAGGTTTACAGGCTTCACTTTCTCCTCTCTATCTGCTCCTTTGGGGCTGGATGCCTCGTTGTCAGATAACACAATCACATCTGGAGAGGGAGTTTGACGCTCTCGATCCACAACACTGAAGTCATACGGTCAAATGGTCAAAAATCATAGCATGTTCCCATGCATTAATACATACATACATCCATCCATTTCCTTATCCTACTTATCCTGTACAGGGTCACGGGGTGCCTAGAGCCCATCCCAGGGGACACCAGGTAGGGGAAACCCTGGATGGGTTGCCAACCCATCACAGGGCACAATCACACACACACACACACACACACACACACACACACACACACAAGCTCTGGACAATTTAAACATGCCAATCAGACTACAGCGCTGTCTTTGGACTGGGGGAGGAAACCGGAGTGCTTGGAGGAAACCACCAAAGCACGACTAGAACATGCAAACTCTGTGCACATAGGGCTCAAACACAGAGCATTCAAACCCCTAATTCCAGAGGTGAGAACCAAACGTGCTAACCACGTAGCCACTGTGCCCCCCCCCCAAAACACATACTTTAATTTGAATATTAAATTTTTTTTTTAATTGACAAGTTTGAAATGTTTAAATAGTTAAGGTAATGTTTAAAGTAGTATGTCAGCTGATTGTGTTTCCCATTTTCATTGACATATGGCAGAATATTTTTACAAGGCAGGTTATAACAGACAGGTTAGGGTTAAAGGAGTTGAGGGTTAAAGGAGACTGTTCAAGGGCCCATCAGTGACTTTCTGTCAGTCCTGAGACATGAATTCACAATCATCCGATTACTTCCGATACACTGCAGGACAGCTGAATGTGATAATCATTCTAATAGTACAGCTTTTTGTGACAATAGCGTTTTGAAGAGCTTTTCAGTCAATAACATAATTATTATACGGTTGCATAAATAAGTACCATTGACAGTGGGCGATACTCCCAGTCACACCATTTAATTTAGTAAGACTGATTCTGTTGTATTAATCCAGTATATTTACTACACTGAGCTGAGTTTTGTAAATAATATGTATTTCACACAGAACAAACTGACCACACTCTCTCCCCCTCACCTCCTCTTGGCACTCATGTCCACCGGCTCATCATTGATGTTCTCTTTCCCGCTGCGGCCCATAAGAGAGTGGGACATGGCTGGCGTCCTCAGGCTGCCGTTCAGCTTCTCCTCATAAGCCGTGTAGCTCTGTAACGCAGCATGGCTGCTGGCTCCAGAGGCTCGCAGATCCCCCAGTGTGCTGGAGCCACTCTCCAGACCACTCAGATCCTTGCGCTTCAGTAGTGCGAGCATTTTCAGTCTCTCCATGGCCTCATGACCCTCCATTTTCAGCCTCTTGGGCAGGACGTCATCATGAGCTCGGCTGCGCTCCTCTCCTGTCTCCAGGCCTCGTTTTAGCAGGTTCAGCCGTAATGCCTCCTCACTCATACGGTCCATTCTGGAGGAGAACATGCAGATACATGCAAATATTGCACAACAAAATTAAGCACTATAATCTGTCATATACAGTGCCTTGCGAAAGTATTCGGCCCCCTTGAATTGTTCGACCTTTTGCAACATTTCAGGCCTCAAACAAAGATATAAAACTGTAATTTTTTGTGAAGAATCAACAAAAGGTGGGACACAATCATGAAGTGGAACGAAATTTATTGGAAATTTCAAACTTTTTCAACAAATAAAAAACTGAAAAATTGGGCGAGCATTTTTTGCCCATTCCTCATTGCAAAAGAGCTCGAGCTCAGTGAGGTTGGATGGCTAGCGTTTGTGAACAGCAGTTTTCAGTTCTTTCCACAGATTTTCGATTGGATTCAGGTCTGGACTTTGACTTGGCCATTCTAACACCTGGATATGTTTATTTGTGAACCATTCCATTGTAGATTTTGCTTTATGTTTTGGATCATTGCCTTGTTGGAAGACAAATCTCCGTCCCAGTCTCAGGTCTT
>JAFFST010051042.1:209266-222968 GCA_022414735.1 Noturus placidus | reverse complement strand
GGGGATTGATGAGGTCTGTCCAGAAATGCTGAAAGCTCTGGGTGTGGAGGGGATGTCTTGGTTGACACGCCTCTTTAACATTGCGTGGAAGTCAGGGACAATGCCCAAGCAGTGGCAGACAGGTGGTGGTTCCCCTGTTTAAAAACAGAGAGTGTGTGCCAATTACAGGGGTATCACACTTCTCAGCCTCCCTGGTAAAGTCTACTCCAAGGTGCTGGAACGGAGAGTTCGGCCGATAGTCGAACCTCGGATTGAGGAGGAACAATGCGGATTCCGTCCTGGTCGTGGAACAACAGACCAGCTCTTTACTCTCGCAAGGATCTTGGAAGGGTCCTGGGAGTATGCTCATCCAGTCTACATGTGTTTTGTGGATCTGGAGAAGGCGTATGACCGGGTCCCCAGGGGTCTACTGTGGGAGGTGCTGAGGGAGTATGGCGTGAAGGGTTCCCTTCTTAGGGCTATCCAATCACTGTACGCCCAAAGCGAGAGCTGTGTCCGGATGCTCGGCAAAAGGTCGGACTTGTTCCAGGTGGGGGTTGGTCTTCGCCAGGGCTGCGCTTTGTCACCAATCCTGTTTGTGATATTCATGGACAGGATATCGAGGCGTAGTCATGGTGGGGAGGGTTTGTGGTTTGGTGACCTGAGGATCTCATCGCTGCTTTTTGCAGATGATGTGGTCCTAATGGCATCATCGGTCCGTGACCTCCAGTACTCATTGGATCGGTTCGCAGCCGAGTGTGAAGCGGCTGGGATGAGGATTAGCACCTCTAAATCTGAGGCCATGGTTCTCCGTAGGAAACCGATGGAGTGCCTACTCCGGGTAGGGAATGAGAACATAACCCAAGTGAAGGAGTTCAAGTACCTCGGGTCTTGTTCACGAGTGAGGGGACATGGGAGCGGGAAATTTGCCGGAGAATCGGAGCAGCGGGTGCGGTATTGCAATCGCTTTACCGTACCGTTGTGACGAAAAGAGAGTTGAGCCAGAAGGCAAAACTCTTGATCTACCGGGCAATTTTCGTTCCTACCCTCACCTATGGTCATAAAGCTTGGGTAATGACCGAAAGAACTAGATCGCGGGTACAAGCGGCCGAAATGGGTTTTCTCAGGAGGGTGGCTGGCTTCTCCCTTAGGGATAGGGTGAGAAGCTCGGCTATCCAAGAGGAACTCAGAGTAGAGCCGCTGCTTCTTTGCGTTGAAAGGAGTCAGTTGAGGTGGTTCGGGCACCTGGGAAGGATGCCCCCTGAGCGCCTTCCTAGGAAGGTAATTCCAGGCACATCCAACTGGGAGGAGACCCAGGACTATTTGGAAAGACTATATTTCCACAATGACCTGGGAACGCCTCGGGATCTCCCAGTCAGAGCTGGTTAATGTTGCTCAGGAAAAGGAAGTTTGGGGTTCCTTGCTGGAGCTGCTACCCCCGCGACCCGATTACGGATAAGCGGTTGAGGATGGATGGATGGATGCTTTTTTATTTTTAAATAATTAAATGCACTAATTAAAAAGCTTTAATTAAAAAAGGTCACTATTATTGCTAATCATGTGGTGGCAATACAATGCATACAATCATAGAGAGTCAGAATTTTGCTCCAAAAGCATGAATCCATGGACCCAAACTGCCTTGTGTCCACAGTCTATGCTGGTGAAGGTGGTGTAATGGTGTGGGGAATGTTTTCTTGGCACACTTTGAGCCTGTAATACCAATCAATCATCGCTTGAATGCCACAGCCTGTTTGAGTATTGATGCTGACCATGTGCATCCATTCATGGCCACAATTTACACATCTTCTAATGGCTACTTCCAGCATAATAATGCACCATGTCACAAAGCAAAAGTCGTCTCAAACTGGTTTCATGAACATGATAATGAGTTCAGTGTTCTTCAGTGGCCTTCCCAGTCACCAGATCTGAAACCAATAGAACTCCTTTGTGATGTGGTAGAACAGGAGATTCGAGCATGAAAGTGAACCTGAAACATCTGCAGGATTTGTGTGATGTAATCATGTCAGCATGGACCAGAATCTCAAAGGAATGCTTCCAATATCTTGTGGAATCCATGCCACAAAGAATCGATGCTGTTTTGAGAGCAAAGGGAGGCCCTACCCAGTATAAGTATAGTGTTCCTAATGCTAAGTGCTCAGTTAGTGTATATACATGGTCTGCATATCAACTTGATGTGCTTTTATACAGTTCATCAAATCTGAAGTTGAAAACAACCCTTGAGCAAAATTGTAACTTTTTTCTGGTCAGACGTTTCAACATTTAAACTAATAAAGTGTGATTTGAGGCACATTTTGTTAGACATAATTTTACTCTCCCATCATCAGGATGTGCCTGAAACATCCATATCTTTCAAAGCTAAGAGCAAAACAGCTTTTCACAGAATACTATGCCACTCCAACCTGCTCTTCAACAATCCAGCCTTTTATTTATCACACACAAAGTGTAGATGCTTGAATTCACTACTTTTTCATATACTATATATTTTACGGTGCACACAGTGGCTTAGTGGTTAGCACGACACCTCCAGGGTCCGGGGTTTGAGTCCCGCCAGGGCCATGTGTGTGCGGAGTTTGCGTGTGCGTCGGGGGTTTCCTCCCCCAGTCCAAAGACATGCATGGTAGGCTGATTGGCATGTCTAGTGTATGAATGAGTGTGTATGTGATTGTGCCCTGCGATGGATTGGCACCCTGTCCAGGGTGTACCACGCCTTGTGCCTGATGCCTCCTGGGATAGGCTCCAAGTTCCCCGTGACCCTGAAAAGGAGTAAGCGGTAGAAGATGGATGGATGGATATATATATATTTTATCTTGGCTTAAGGCAAAACAGCACAAACATAATTTGTCTGTATTATTTAAAAGTTTAGTAACTGGTTGTGAAAAGTGCATTAAACAAATAAGTTGTTTTTTTATTATGGTGCAACTTCGATTTAAATGTGATTTACAACACAGTCGGACTTCTCACTTCTGCGCAATTATACCATCTATACTCGGGGGGAAAAAAAGAAGAAAAGATTCCAACTCACACAAACTCAAGGATTATTCAGTTTGTGTTTTCAGGGAAACCCTTAAAGGTTCTACATAGAATCCTAAAAAAAAAAAAAAAAAAGAAGAGGGTTTCCCTTTCAGAAAAGGTTCCTCTTCAGAAACTTAGAACCATCCAAAGAACCCTTGAGGAGCCTTTTGTCTACAAGTGTATTTTCATCTGAGGCTGTTCCTGTTATTCTGTGCAGTGTGTACTGCATAAAGGCAAAATATCACATTTCCTTAACACGTCACATACAAAGCCTTCTGCTCTCTCCACCACTCACACATTTATATATGCAGAGAGAACTGGATGCTTATGGAAGCAGTGACTCCTCACTGATCCACAGGTTCGGAGATCACAGAAGCAACCAGGAGAAGCAATTCTGAAAGAGATATATGGAGGCAAAACTCAGATTGAGCACAGTATAAAAAAGGAAGGGTGGAACTAACCAACCAACCCTCAGGGATTAGTAACCACTTGGAACTGCCTTTGCTAGATCTGCATGATGCAACCATCCTCAAATGTGACATTCGCACTGGCGGGTCCATCTTATGCTCTTCTGAAACAGAAAATCACTATGTCTCTCTCTCTCTCGCTCCAAAGTCTGTAGCATTTTTCCTCCCTCAACTAATCAGCTTCCTACTTTCCTGCCCAACACACACGCCATAATTGTACACAGAGCTGCATATGTGTCCACACACGCACACACACACGCGCACACGCACACAGAGCACTGGGCACTCTGCCAGTCAACACAGTCCTTGTACGCCTCCAGCAGCTCTCACATGGCAGGAAAACGGAGGTGTTAAGATGGAGGTATGGTAAGCGACAAGATCAGACACACAAAAACACACATACCGTATACCGTCTTGTATACACTTCCGCCATCCATCTCCACAACAGACCATAGTTTGAGAAGAACATGCACCTTCCACAGATAAAAAATAAATAAATACATGAAATTTTGCAGTGTGTAAAGTGAGTAAACAAACCTTATACACTTATATATGCATGAATTAGTCATCTCTCCAAATCTTCAGTAAATCAGAGTTAGAAAAGAGAGACAATATCCAGACAAGGCAATTAAATATGTGCAAAGTGTGTGTAGTGTGTGTGTGGTTAGAAGAAAGGAAAGAAGTAAAGCTACAGACTGATTAAGCTTTAAAAGTCAGACTGCGAGAGCCTGAATTACATTACTGCTGGAGACACACACAAAGAAACATCCACACGGAAGCCTAAGTCATGCCAGTGTGTGTAGATCCTTTGTTAGCCCTGTCCTCCCCCCTCCCCTTGCATACACACACAGACACACACAGACACTTACTTTTGCGTTCTTTCACTCCATCTCTACCTACTCTTTTACACACACATTCTTCTTCTCCTACACCCCCCCCCACACAGACACACATTCTTCTTCTCCTACACCCCCCCACCCACACACACACGCACTTACACACAACCACCCCAAAGTAGAGTTTTTTTTTAATGCCAGCAGAGTGGCACAAATCCAGCGACTGTTCCTCAGTCAGTGGCACAAATGTGTAGCAATACCTCGTATCGCCCCTCCCCCATCCCACAATCCTCTCTGCTCACTCCGCATCTGGCTGCCAATCAATCTGCTCGCTGTACTGTACTGGGCAGTTTGGGCTCAACGAACCCAACCCCCATCTTTCTTTCTTTTTCTACAGACTCTCACAGCCGACATCCCACACACACGTGCACACACACTTCCCCCAGTCATGTTTCCAAATAATCTGTTAGCATTCTGATCAAAGTGCTGTTGCCTCTGTCCAACAGAAATGTGGAATGTGGATTTCACTGATAATGTTAGTAGTACATTCAGACATGTTGACATTCAATCACACAAGATACAAAGTTTACTGTTTTAGGTTTCTTAAAACTTTTTTTTTTTTAATTAAATAGATAAATTCTGATTATAATTTTTTTGGCAGAGGACGGGTTTAAAAAAACAGAAAGATGAAACCAGTGACAGCTATTGAGGAGCAAACGTTGAATATAGCAATGACACAGTTTATTCACTTCCTTGTTATAGTTACAGATATCTACACAGTAACCAAAAGTGTGTCCTCGGGGCAGAAAGAGTTAGCTCTTGGAGCAGTGGGGCCATAAACTGAACAATGTATTATTGTAATGTGGACACATTGGCTGAGAACCCACAATGCACCGGGACAACATGCTGTCCCAAAAGCCAGGACAAACTTAGAAATGAGAAAGGAAAGACAGATTGAAAGAAAGGAAATGAAGAATAAAAGAAAGGAGTGAAAGATAGAAAGAAATCTAGCACAACAGAGATAGACAGAAACAGAGCCCTCCACTAATATTGGCACCCTTGGTAAATATGAGCAAAGACTGTGAAAAATTTCCTTTATTGTTTAACCTTTTGATTTTTTTCTTCAAAGAATTCACAAAAATATTCTATATACAATTACAAATATCACAGGTTTATCTATCTATCTATCTATCTATCTATCTATCTATATATATATATATATATATATGTTAAATATAGGTGTGCAACAATTATTGGCACCCCATTGATATGAAATTTTTTAGTATACCTGGGTGACTCCAAACAGGAAATTGTTCAACCATGAAAGGAATATAGCCTTGATGTATGGCAAAAGGTTGTTGAGCTTCACAGAATGGGAAGTGGCTATAAGAATTTAGCACAAGTATTGAAAACGCTCATTTCCACCATCAGGGCAATAATTAAGAAGTTCCAGTCAACTGGAAATGTTATGAATCAACCTGGAATTGGACGTGTATCTATATTGTCTCAAAGCACTGTGAAGAGGATGGTTCGAGTGGCCAAAAAATCTCCAAGGATCACAGCTGGAGAATTGCAGAAGTTAGTTGCGTCTTGGGGTCAGAAAGTATCGAAAACTACAATCTGAAGTCACCTACATCACCACAAGTTGTTTAGAAGGGTTTCAAGAAAAAAGCCTCTAACTCTCATCCAAAAACTCAAGCATCTTCAGTTTTCCAGACACACAGTTCAGACACTACTGGAACTTCAATTGGGATTGGGTTCTATGGTCAGATGAAACTAAAATGGAGCTTTTTGTCAATAAACACCAGAGGTGGTTTTGGTGCACACAGAGATGTAGCCATATGGAAAAGTACCGCATGCCCACGGTTAAATATGGTGGGGGCTGTTTACTGTTCTGGGTCTGTTTTTCTCCCAGAGAACCTGGACATTTTGTTAGCATACATGGCATCATGGACTCTATCAAATACCAACAGATATTAAATGAAAACCTGACTGCCTCTTCCAGAAAGCTTAAAATGGGCCATGGTTGGATCTTCTAGCAGGACAGTAATGCAAAACATACCTCAAAATATTCACAAAAATGGTTTACTGACCACTAAATCAAGGTCCTGCCATGGCCATCCCAGTCCCCTGGCTCGAAACCCATAGAAAACCTGTGGAGTGAACTGAAGAGGAGAGTTCACCAGTGTGGACCTAGAAATTTGAAGGATCTGGAGAGATTCTGTATGGAGGAACGGTCTCAGATCCCCTGCCATGTATTCTCCAACCTCATCAGGCATTATAGGAGAAGACTCAGAGCTGTTATCTTGGCAAAGGGAGGTAGCACAAAGTATTGACTAAAAGGGCACCAATAATTGTTGCACACCTATATTTAACAAGATTGTTGTTGGATAAACCTGTGTTGTGTTTGCAATTGTTTGATATTCGTGGGAGCATTTTTGTGAATTCTTTGAACAAAAAATCAAAAGGTAAAACAATAAAGGCAATTTTTCACAGCCTTTACCAAGGGTGTCAATATTAGTGGATGCACTGTAGATAGATAGACACATACAAACAAACTATATGATCAAAGGTATGTCGACAGCTGACCATGACACCCATATGAACATCCCATTCCAAATACATGGCATTATTATGGTCATTGTAGACAATTGTGTGCCTCCAACTTTGTGGCAAAAGTTTGGGTAAGACCCACATATGGCTGTGATGGTCAGGTGTCCACATACTTTTGGCCGTATAGTATAGTGTCAGATAGATAGATAGATAGATAGATAGATAGATAGATAGATAGATACATAGATAGAGAGATAGAGAGATAGAGAGGCACGGTGTAAAAGCAGTAGTTTGGGGGCACAGCTGGCACGTTTGCCTCACACCTCCAGGGTTGAGGGTCCGATTCAAAATTTTCTGTAGTGTATGAGTGTGTGTGAGAATGGGTGTATGAGATTGTGCTCTGCGATGGACTGGCACCCTGTCCAGGCTGTCCCCTGTCTTGTGCCCTATGCTCCCTGGGATAGGCTCCAGGTTCCCCAAGACCCAGTAAGGATAAACAGTATAGCAAATGGATGTATGGATGGATGGAAGCAGTAGTTTTACATAATACTACTACATGCAAATGATATTCAAGCTTGGGGAGTAACGGACTACATGTAATGGTGTTTCGTAATCAGGATACAAAAAAACTGGTAACTGTAATCAGTTACAGCTACGTCAAAAAACTAAGTAATCAGATTACAGGTACATTTTGTAAAAAGTGGCAATTCTATCTGGATTACAATTTCTTTTTCATTTAAACCAAAGAAATTAGATTAATATAACTTAGATTAATATAACATAATATAGACAGCTGCTTGATTATAGTTCTGGTTCTCTCTTGCCAGTCGTGGCTCACAACCTCCTGGTGCATGCACAAATAAACTTTGCGCAAAGATAATAAACAAATTGCTCTCTGAAATGCTTTTGCCATGTGATGTTACCCACATCAGGGACAGTGATCTTTCTTTCAATTTTTCATTATTTTATGAAAACAAAGCCGAACATTGAACATATTTTTAAGCTCTAAAATAAGCTGTAAATTAAAGTATTTTAGATCATATTGCTTTTCTCGTGACCTTATTTACATATGTGACTTTGAAGTAATCCAAAAATAATGAGATTACATTACTTTCAAATTGTGATACTTGGATTACATTACAGATGACATTTTTTCTGTAGTAATTTATGACTGTAATGGAATACATTTTTAACCCTGATGATATCCAATACTGAACACTGGTGTCTCAGCTATAACACACTGCACTGGTCAAATTTGCCCTGTGAGATACAGGTTTGCTTCCCAGCTATGCCCTGCGCTGTCCAAAGCCCCAACGATTCAATTAACTCTACTCTCACTGGAAGACCCAGATTCCTCTCTGGGCCCTTCTTAGGCGAGATACCATAATGATAAGTGCTTTACTTTTCCCTCTGAGAACACTGGAGAGCGTGTTAGGTGACCCACAAAAAAGCAAGATGTGATGACTTGTAACATACCATGATTAAGGCACAGCTAATAAATATGTAGACTGCCTAATCACACCTTATCCTTTTATCATTATAAAGAAGCCCTTCCTTTCTATAGCTTATAAGTTTATACTCAACTTATATTTAAATGTATTAAAAACTGAATGGGTAGATTGAGTGTGCCCAAGAAAGACTTAAACTAGTTAACTAAGCATCTGTCCATTTTCTGTACAGGGTCATGGGGGAGCCTGGAGCCTAAGCGAGGGAACTCAGGGCATAAACCATCGCAGAGCACAATCGCACACACATTCACATAATACGAACAGTTTGGAAATACCACTCAGTCTACCGTGCATGTTCTTGGACTGGGGGAGGAAACTGGAGTACCTGGAGGAAACCCCAGAAGCACAGGGAGAACATTTACACAGTGTTGAGGTGGGACGCTGGAACCCCCCCCAAACCCCCAAATCTGGAGGTGCGAGGCAAACGTACTAACCGCTAAGCCACTATACTCCAGTTAACTAATTTTAGTTAAAGTAGTTGAGACCATTGGGAGTGACGATGATTAACCTGGAAAATTAGGGTCGGTTAACTTTGATGACCTTGAGCTTGAGCTTGATATTTACACAGTACAGAAGACATAAAATATACCACTAAATTAATCAATGCCTATAGCTTGCTTTGCCACTCAATCAACAAAAAAAGCGCAGAATTTACATGAAAATGCAGAAAACATAAATGACCTTGATACAGACACATTCATTGTGTTTAAGGGAACTCTGCGCATCCACACACACACTTTCTCTCTCTCTCTCTCTCTCTCTCTCTCTCACACACAGCGATTAGCTTTGTCCCACAGTGCTCCTTTAAGCTGAGCTATTACATAAAACAGCATCTCATGACATGTTTGAAGCAAGGCAAAACACTGCACATGTACAGGAAAGAACAGCAAGCCACCGTTAAACAGTAAACACCTCCTCAGAGACTCCTGAGGAGCCACTCGTCTTCACACAGCTCTGCTTGTTTAGGTCACGCAAAAGCACCAAAAGACTCCGACACCTGCCGATGCACTCCAAACATTTCATACATTCATTAACCTTTAACTCAGAAGCGATCACTCTCTGCATGGCTGCCTTTTAAGAACAACACAATCGTGGTAGATGAATAAAATGAATAATGAATAACCGCTAGAACAAAATAGCTAAAATTCTATGTCTCGGTCTGCTCCATCCCCAGCTGACTATTTTTGGATGCATCAATTCCAAATAATCTGCAGACAAATCTAATAGCACAAGATATAATGGCAGAGTGGGGAGGTCAGGACAGTGGAGCATGTGTAATCTAATCACATGATATGAGCACGAATGGACATCAGACGTGAGACAAGACATTGTACCGGACTGGACGCAATCACCAAACACACTCAGTGAGCCACCAAAATGAAGTCAAGATCTGGCACGAGTGCCCATTCCTCCAACTGACAGCACTTCATCCTTATCACCATTCAGCCACCCACACACACACACACACACACACACACAGCATGTTGACAGCCAAGAGAATGGGCATGCTGCTAATTTGTGTAGAGTAGACTCCAAAGCCTGTCTTCTACAAGCTGGAGCAGAATATCTGCTTCTGTTCTCTCAGTCACTGCTGGCTATAGCTGAGGCTTCTTCTCTGGAGAGGAGCTCACCTGGTGGGGAGGGGGCAACACACACTCCACATAGGCACAAAACATGCACATATATACTTTTCTAAAAGGAAGACACAAAGGGTCGCCTGGGGGAGAGAAAAAAGGAAGGGAGTATCCATGTAAATCAGGACATCATCAGTCAACTAAAACGCAGTGTGTGTGTGTGTGTGTGTGTGTGTGTGTGTGGGTATGTGTCTCAATATTACAACACTTAAGCACAGGTCTTCATCAAACAAGGCAACAACTCTGGGCTCTGGGGGGTTGCCATGGCAACCAGTACATCTATTTTTAGACAGTACCACTAATCAATTTAATTTCTGCAGTAGCCCAAGGCAAACATGGAGGGACAGAGGACTGGCCTTGGACAAAGAGAGACAAAGAGGAGAGATGAACAAAGTCAGCACTAGGACAGGGTTAAGCTGAACACACAGAGCTCCCTGAAATGAAGCGGAGCCTTGTGAAGAAATGCCAAAAACTGCAGACGCCCCATAAGCCATTAAGTCTAAGCCCTATGCCCGCACCATCGCGCACACACACAAAATGTTAAAAACAGACTGATCAGCAAGTGTGTATAGGTGCTCAAACATCCCAGTTCATAAATCAACACAAAGTGACCCAAAGTGCTTGATATGTCTCCTAAAGTGGAATAAACACACTGAACTAACACTGTGTGTTCATAAGCAAAAGCCTCAAGAAGTCATGGTATTTACATTTACATTTTTTTATTCACTTAGCAGACGCTTTTATCCAAAGCGACTTACTAATGAGAGCACATTTACACACCAATAGTAGCAGAGCTGCCATGCAAGGTGCTAGCTTGCCATTGGGGGCAACTTAGGGTTCAGTGTCTTGCCCAAGGACACTTCGGCATGGGATCACCCGGGCCGGGATTCGAACCACCAACCCCACGATTAGTGGACAACCCGCTCTACCGACTGAGCCACAGCCGTATTCTGGGGAGTAGTTGTGGCCGCTGTGCTCCAAAATTGGCCTCCTGTTTTTGATTACGTGTGCAAGAGTGTGAGAGGAATTAGGACTGATCCCAGACTGTGGAGAGGCAGGCGTGAGGAGGGTCACATGATTATCTGTAAGGTTACACTAGAAGAAGCCTCCATGTATGTGTGTGTGCCACCTCATACTGGAGGTAGACCAGCAGTATGTGTCTGGTATGAGCAATGATTAAATATGGCAGATTCCAATGACATGAGACACACTGGCTTTAAGAACAAAATAAACAGGAAGACAGTAAGTGAGAGAGAGTAAAACAGAGAGAGAGAGAGAGAGAGAGAGTAAGAGAGAGTAAAACAGAGAGAGAGAGAGAGAGGGAAGAGAAAAGAGAGAGAGAGGAGGGAGGGAGAGAGACAGGAGGGAGAGGAGTAGAAAGAGAAAGAGACAGGAGGGAGAGAGAGAGAGGGAGAGAGAGAGAAAGAGAGAGGGGAGAGAGAGAGAGGAGGGACAGAGAGAGGGTAGAGAGAGAGAGAGAGAGAGAGAGAGAGAGAGAGAAAAGAGAGAGGAAGGAGAGAGAGATGGGGGAGAAAAAGAGAGAGATAGAAAGAGAGAAAAAGAGAGAGAGAGGGGGTAGAGAGAGAATGAGAAAAGGGAGAGACAGAGAATGAGAGACAGAGAATGAGAGAGAGAAAAAAAAGAGAGAGACAGAGAGAGCGAGAAAGAGAGAGAGAAAAAGAGAGAGAGAAAAAGAGAGAGACAGAGAGAGAAGGGGAGAGACAAAGAGAGAGACAGAGAGAGAGACAGAGAGAGAGAGACAGAGAGAGAGAGACAGAGAGAGAGAGCGACACAGAGAGAGATCCCTTTCTACTACTGTATGTTGCTTTGATTTATTTTTTCCTTTAAGACCCACCATTCACTAGTCTTTGTCTTTTTGTACCCAAAGCCCTAAGCACAATCAAAATGTATACAGTCCAGTTCAGTCCAGTTTCTAACCTCAGAACAGGGTATTATCTCTCAGCATAGCCATTAGTGGTCAGTACTCCATACATATATTTCTGCAAACACTAACTACAAGCATCTACAGACCTAATCAACTCGGAGCTTCAGTAGATATAAGCTGAAGTGAAGGAAAACTGGAAATGCCACTTTACAAACCATTTCAAAGGTAAACTGCTGCATGCATGGTAGCCCATAGCTTAGATATCAGTTTAACAAAAATGAACACATGAAAATTCGACAAGAAATCAATGATAAAATCGAAGAAACTTCACTGGTGTCACATGTTCCACACTCACTGATGCCACACCGTGATATAGGCTGTGCTGTAGATTCATTCATAATCTCTCTGAGCCTATATGTTTTTAAACAATTTCTGACATTGGCTGTCCATTTTATTTACCGGGACATTTTGCCTTGATTTAACTCGGAAACTGGAACACTGTCACCAAAATCCTATTGAAGTCATGTGTTATATGTAACATAACAACTACTTTGTGTATGTGTGGTTACTCTACTCAAGTTCACGTTGCTGCATTAGATACAAAATGCTGGAGATGTGTGTGTTAAAGTCTAGTTTCATTTTTTTTTTTTTTTTTTATTACAGCGCAGCAGGTCTGCTTCCAGAGTCCAGTCACACAATCGTCTCATACAGAGGACTCATGGGAAATAAACACATGAGAAAAAAGCATGCACATAAATGCATGTAAGCCACAGATAAGTAATAGACTGTCCCGTTTAAACACCTTTAAAAAAGACAGTCAGGTGGTTAGAAGGATTGGATCACCTATTATTCTTACAAACATGAGGTAAGTGTCTCAAGTCAACTTTGTCAGTCCAAATCTACACTCTCAGAAATAAAGCTGTACTTTTCCTTGGAATTAAAAGACAAAGCTTGAGTCCCGTATACATTACAACACAGTGAAATTCTTTTCTTTTGCATATCCCAGGATGTTAAGAAGCTGAGCTCAGAGCGCGGGGTCAGCCATGAAACAGCACCCTGGAGCAGAGAGGGTTAAGGGGCCTTGCTCAAGGGCCCAACTGCAGCAGCCTGGCGGTGCTGAGTCTTGAACCTCTTACCTTCTGATCAAAACCTTAACCATGGAGTCACCACTGCCCCGCAGTACTATCAAAGTTAGATCTTTTGTACCTTTAGTATGTATCATTATACATTTAAAAATGTGAAAGTACATACTCTGACCTTAAGGAACACTGATGTAACATCAAAGCTGAATTTTAAAAGCTTTTTAAAAGACACACCACATGCACCTTCCCCGGTCAACCATACACACTAAAAAGGTACAAAAGATGTTCCCTTGATGCTGTCACACCGTCAACAATGAAAAGTCCAGTTTGGTACCTTTATCTCGCAGAGTATATGATGCAACATAATAATCAGCAACGGAAAAAAAAAAGAAAAAAAAAAAGGTACAACAAGCACAAGTTTGAGGTAATGGCACAAGTGCAGCTCCTCTGTTGTTTATTGCGTTCATCACGAGGGCAGTGGTTAGCAGTTAAGGTGCTGGGTTACTGATCAGAAGGTCGGGGGTTCAAGCCCCAGCAAAGCCAAGCTGCCACTGTTGGGCCCATGGGCGTAACCACGCACTCTTTGGGGAGGTCATGACCCCCCCAATGTTGTGGAAATACCAATCTGTCCCCCCCAATATACAGGAGAAAATATTCTCTATATGTTCCGTATTAAGTTTCTCTGCAAACGGATCTGTCTTTTCTTCATCTATTCTATTTATTTG